>PIJE02001932.1:11363-13863 GCA_002895965.2 Coryphaenoides rupestris | reverse complement strand
ATGGGCCTAATAGAAAAACTATATAAGTAGGTAAGATATATTTAGTACAAAAAACAATCTAAATCCAAAAAAATTCTATCTGTACAATTTTATACATTTATAATTATATTGTTTTTCTTCTTATGTTCTTCATATGTTATTTTTGAGCAACCTCTGGTACATGAATTTCCATCGGGACTAATAAATCAATAATCTTATCTCTATCTACGGGGGGCATCCTGTTCATACCTCCATTATTTTCCGCTGGCGATGGGGCACCCCCCATGATGGTTTATTATTCCGATTGTACCTCAGTTATCCACAATTATTAGATATTAGTTTACGTCCAGCGATAATGCAAATTGGTTTTTTTTGCGTTTGTCAAGGAATCATCGACAGTACAGTTGACCATGGTTGTTAATGTTGGATTTGTAGCGCGTTGACGTGGAACCGCTAAAGGTTAAATGATTAAGGTTAGTATAAAAAAACACGCTTGGCTGTTGTGATCGACCAATCACAGGCAAGTATTCAACGACGCCGTGGCACAACATGGAACAAATGGGATTACATCACATCCTCATTATTTTCTTCACCAGTTACGTCCTTCATGAATTGTGGAGATGTTTTGTCACATTAAAGCGGGAGTAGCAGAGAGACACACCGGTCAATGCGCAATTTCTGCATTATGTATCTCATCCGTCACTTTATTAATCTCTTTATAGCACGTTGCAGTAAGCAGAAACACACACACACACACACACACACACACACACACACACACGTACACATACACACACGCACGCACACACACAGTACCCCGTGGCTTACAGGGACAAGGCATTAACTATCCCTAAACATCGTTTTATGGAGAGCAGGACGGCTGAATTATTAACAAAAGAGTTATGGCGGGCGGACTGCGACAGATGCGCAACCTTCCCCGGGATCAGCGTTAATTAATGGGGGTCTCGGTGAGCTGCCGCCGGGATGCGTGTGTGTAGCGTGTGTAATAGCGTGGTGTATGCGTTTGTATAGCGTGTGTGTAGCGTGTACGTACGTTTCCCTTCACCTGCAGCAGAGGTATGGAGAAGCCCTGAGAATGAAACCTCCCTCTCGCCCTCTTCTTCTGATTGGAAAGCACAATGTGTGGGCAGATTGAGATCTGGCCGCGTGTGAAGGTCGGAGACGGCGCGAGACGACGCGTGGGAAGGTGTTGTGCATCTGCCGCGTCCGCCGAGTCAACCGAGTTCTTCTTCTTCTTCTTCTTCTTCTTCTTCTTCTTCGGATTCATTTTCATGTTTGGGCGGCTCAGGAGCTCAGGAGCGGTTGTCAAGCAAAAGGAAGGTTGCTGGTTCGATCCCCGGGCTCCGCCTAGCTAAGTGTCGAGGTGTCCCTGAGCAAGACGCCACCTGACCCTAACTGCTCCTGACGTGTTGGTTGTCACCGTCGGTGTATGAATGGGTGAATGTGAGGCAACTGTAAAGCGATTTGGATGAAAGCGCGATATAAATACAATCCATTTACCATTTACCATGTACGGGTGTATGTGCGGCAACCGGAAGATTGCTGGTTCAATCCCCGGGCTCCGCCTAGCTGTGTGTTGAGGTGTCCCTGAGCAAGACAATCCCTCACCTTAACCCTCACTTCTCCCGACGAGCTGGTGCGTGTGAATGTGTGTATGAAGGAGTGAATGGGTGGTGTGGGAGGCAATGTAAAGAAATGGCTGTGGATACAAGTGTGATTGAATAAATGCAACATTCATCATTTTCATGGATTCCATTTTGAGATTTATTTAGACTATTTGCCTGTTTGCCGTCGTGCAAATAAGACATGGCATTCTGAACCCCCCCGCCGCCGCATCGCTGCACTGCGAGGGATTAGCTTCACTCCCCTGGCGGCGGTGGGGCGGAGCTTAAATCGTTGCCGTGGGGTCCGCCGCGCGAGGAAGCAGATGGACATGAAAAGGAAACCCCCCCCCCCGCCGTCGTTCCCTACGGACATCAAAGACGTGCATAGCATTCCTTCCCAGCGAGAGAGAACGCTTCCCCCGGTGGCAGGGAGGGGTATTAATAGTTTACTCTCACTGTCTTGGCCGATTATCATGGTAAACAGCGATTTATCTTGGGGGTGTGGGGGGGGGGGGGGGGTGTGGGGTTGTTTCAGGGTTGGGGAGGGGGGCGGGGGGTGTATGTGTGTGGCGTGGGAGGTGTTGACTCGGGACTTGGTTTGTTTGTTGCTTGTCCGTAAGCATATGGCGTTGTGTGTTGCTAAAGTGTGTCCATGTAATGTCTCATTATGGTAATGTGAGTACAATGTGTGTTCTGTGTGTGTGTGTGTGTGTGTGTGTGTGTGTGTGAGAGAGATTGTGTGTGTGTGTGTATGTGTGTGTGAGTGTGTGTGTGTGTGTGTATATGTGTGTGTGTGTGTGTGTGTTTGTGGGTGTGGTGTGTGTTGTGGTGTGTGTGTGTGTGTTGTGTGGTGTTGGTTGTGTTTGTGTGGTGATTAGAGGGATTGTTGTGTGTGG
>PIJE02001931.1:79397-90218 GCA_002895965.2 Coryphaenoides rupestris | reverse complement strand
TTGTGAATGGTGCAATGTGATGCAACAGAAAGGTCTTCCATGCTCTCATTATGTGTCATACTTCTTCTCTCTCTCTCTCTCTCTCTCTCTCTCTCTCTCTCTCTCTCTCTCTCTCTCTCTCTCTCTCTCTCTCTCTCTCTCTCTCTCTCTCTCTGTCTCTCTCTCCCTCTCTCTCTCTCTGTCTCTCTCTCTCTCTCTCTCTCTCTCTCTCTCTCTCTCTCTCTCTCTCTCTCTCTCTCTCTCTCTCTCTCTCTCTCTCTCTCTCTCTCTCTCTCTCTCTCTCTCTCTCTCTCTCTCTCTCTCTCTCTTCTCCCTGTGCTGCTACTAATCATAGTGCGGAGGCAGCCAACTCTCAGCCAGACACATTACCTCACACACCACACACAACACACACACACACCACACACACACACACACACACACACACACACACACACACACACACACACACACACACACACACACACACACACCCACACACACACACACACACACACACACACACACCACAGCAATCGAAGAGAGAGATTGAGGGGGGAGAGGGGGGTGAGGGGGCGGTGGAGTGGGACAATGGGTTTAGGGAATATGGCGTTCATCAGACTTCATTGGGGAGAAATTACAGGGAGAACTCGTTTCAGGGGAATGGATTTACTGACGTGTGTATTCACGGTGTGTCCAACGGCGGCGTGTGTGTTCCGCCGATGTGTCACACCGTGTTTGTGGAGGCGGTTTGTGCCCAACACACGTTTGGGAGAGCGTTGAAGCTTGACGCCCTGCATTAACCCTCTGTCTGTGAAACGCTGTGAACGGCTTCCTTCACTCAGTAAACTTTGCTATGATTTGATAGTTGATTGATACATGTCTCATCAGACAGGACACAGGAAGAGACAAGGTTTGTTTGAATGGTCAACAGTAGCATAGTGGTGGTAGTATAACGGACGGACGTCAACTATCTTTTTGGCAACGTAACGATTTTTGGCAACGTCACAAAAACACTGCCTCCAAAGATATGAAAAAGCGTAGGAAGCCTTTGCATAATGTTGTCAGACACTTATAATAACAATCCGAGGCTGTCAGTGGTAAACACAAGCACTTTGAGAGGAACGTAGATTGACGATACGCTGTTGCCCCAAAGGTTTACAATGCAGCGCGTTTTGCGAGTGATGGATGAAGCCTTATCCCTCCATAGTGGACCAATTTCTAAAATTGCTGTCCACATTACAGTCACTTTGAGCCAAAATTGTGGGACAATCGGGTCCAGGTGGAAAAATCCCAACGTTATCCCGTAAGCATGCGTTAGATTCAGCATTTCATGTCACTTTGTTTTGCCGCGTCCCTTTGGTTTTCCTTGTCACCGCGTTACTGTGAAATAATTGCTTGTTGTTTTGCATCGCGATCAAAAAAAAGAAAGCTGAACGGTAAGTGTCCATTTTTTCATCAACACGAGCGGAAGCGTGCGTACAAAATGCACCCGATGCCTCCTCAACTAGCAGGGGAGAGGTATGTGGCAGATGTTTCGTGTAAACATCTGATATAACACTCCGGTGTCGAGAGAGCAACCATGTTTAAGTTTCTCTTGTGTGTGTTTCCTGTGTGTGTGTGTGTGTGTGTGTGTGTGTGTGTGTGTGTCTCTCTCCAGAGAGAGAGAGAGAGAGAGAGAGGAGAGAGAAGAGTAGGTGGCAGAGTGTGTGGAAGAAGCCTTGCGAATATGACAATTTGGGACTAATGAAATATACTGCAAATACGCAACCAGAATTGTAATTAGGTGTGTGTGTGTTTGTGTGTGTGTGTTTATGTGTGTATGTTTGTGTGTGTGTGTGTGTGTATATATGTTCTAAAGAATATAGATGCTGAAGTTGTCTCTGGATTCTACTCCTACTAAGGTTGAGAGGTTTCCTCCAGATGCACAGATTTGTATTTCTATGCTATCTTCAAGGTGGATTCGATGATGATTGTGTGTGTGAGTACGTGTGTGTGTGTGTGTGTGTGTGGGTGCACACTGCACAGGCACATGCATGCGTATGCACACAACACTCATCCGTCTTTCTTGCAAATCTATGAGACCAATAAAACCTAACCTTTAAAAAGTACACGTAATTGGTCAGATAAAGACAAAGCAACTGAATTGCAGACTTGCAGTACTTATTAAACTTCCCCGGCTGTGAAAGAAAAAGCAAAAAAAAGCAAAAACAATTAGCCAATAAACTTTGGGGACTACTGCACGGAGTAGTCCTCGTAACACACCCCCACCCCCCTTACCTCCCTCACCCCCCTCCCCACAACTCACACGTTGGTGGTGAAGATGCCGTAGATGAGGTCTTGCTCCGACAGGTAGAAGGTGCTCTGCAGCTCGTTGTAGTAGAAGGGGATCTCGCCTGAGCGTGAGCAGTTGAGGCGCGCCTTCATGAACGTGGTCCACGTGTCCTCCAGCAGGAAGCGGCCGCCGATGTCGTTCTTGCAGACGCGCGCCACCCGGGAGTACACCGTCTTGCCGCAGTCGTGCTCCACCGCGTTCTCCCGCAGGAAGAAGAAGGTGAACAGGCCGATGTCATACGCCGAGATGAAGTGTGGCTCTGGACGGCAGGGAGAGGAGGGGACAGGAGGAGAGGAGAGCAAAGGAGAGAGGAGGAGGGGAGTGGAGGAGAGAGGAGAGGAGGGGAGGGGAGAAGAAGAGAGGAGATGAGAGGAAAGGAGGGGAGAGGAGAGGAGAGGAGAGGAGAGGAGAAAGATCGGTCATATGAGACAATTGTTGGTAGTGGTGCTGGAAGAAGTACAGTGTGTGGCAGATGGCCACTGAAGGGCAGAGGAATGAGTGTGGACGACAGTCGGGGGAGCCGCAATTCCCCATTCGGCCCCCAGAGGGAGCCGAGGAGGCAGGAATTGCGACCAAGGCAATCAGCCTTATTGAAATTGGCTGCACCAGCAGCCAATTAAGGACCCACCTGCAGACTATAAATAGGAGAGGACCTGGGTGGTGGAGAGAGTCGAGACGGTTGAGAGAGTGGAGGAGTGGGACGAGGAAGAGGAAGAGGAAGAGGAAGAGGAAGAGGAAGAGGAAGAGGTGGTGGGAAAGGAAGAGGAGGGGAAGAAGGAGCAAGGACGAGGACCAAGACCCTGTGTGTGTATCGACCCTTGCCTGCCTGACGACCCTCCCGCCTGCCTTGCCCTGGACCCCCTGAAACCACTTCCCGGTGTGATACCCCCCTGCATACGAACTACGACTACTCTCCTGGATTACGGACTTGGCCACTATAATATCCCTGCACTTCCCCTTCCCCTTTATGGTTAATAAAGCCTGTTTGTTATTGAAAGTTGGTGTGGAACTTGGAATTATTATATTCAGTCGTGGACACACTCAACCCTACAACGGAGTGTGCCACATATGGTGGAGAATGCGGGCAACTTAGTGACTGGAAATAATAAATCACCCCCCACCATGGATATAGAGGCCCTGCTAAATAAATGGCAGTATGGCGACATGGATGACGATCCCCCGGTTGAAACCAGCCGGCAGAAGAAGGCTGCCAAAAAGCAGAGGGCTGGGGCTGCTGCCGGGGCGGCCCGCAAGTCAAGGAGAAAGCCATCTCCCTCCAGGAGGAGGACGACCTGGCCAGGGAGCAGGTACGGCAGCTACGCCATGAGCTCCAGCTGGGTGGACACTCCGTAATCCAGTGTGCCACACTGGATACATTATGTTTCATTTAACAAGCTGTTTACCGGCCAGCAGGGTTCTGGAAGCGGTTCTCGGCTCAGTTCGGTGCTAGCGCCCGGAGAGATCTGTCCTTGTCGGTCGCATAAGCGTGCGACCGCCGCAACGCAGATCATGCGTTATCGTTGCGTAGCGTACGCTCACATATGCAAGTATGGACTCATTTTAAACATGCACACTGTAGCATATTCACACACCTGCTTACACACGCACACACGCACTCACCTGCACCTGCATGCATTCACGCACACTCATAATCTAAGATTTGTGCATGCACGCAAGCGCACATGCATACACAGGCACACACACATACACACAGATACACACACACACACATCATCTATTTCTCCAGGCCCTTAGCAATAAGAAATAAATAAATGCTAATACATTGGGCTTCTAGCTGTCTGGCTTAATAGTAATTGCCCGTAACCCCCCGGACGTGAGATCCCTCCCACTCACTCCACTCTCTTGCTTGTTAGCACCAATGGACCTTTCCACCCTGTCAGTCACGCGGAGAAAATGCAATTTCTGAAGAAATTACTGTGAATGCTGTGTGTTGCTATTTGGAGCCCCTGGAACACTTCTGCTGCAGCAGGGGTCCAAGAGTTGAAAAGCTTGAAGTGGTATAAGTCCGTTTGTTTCCATAGTTACATTTCTGTGACCGTCACAAGTTTTCCTACGTTTTGATGTATAAATTACGTATGTGGAGTTAATATTGTGGGCGGGATGGCAGTTTTAAAATGTGGTGAGCAGTGCTGGAATCGTTCTGCTGCAGCACCACGAGTTACAAACCTTGAAGGTGGCTGAAAAAACTGACCTTTTTGGCGGGGACTCCTGTCACTCTTTGGAGCCCTTTGGCCTCCTTCCGGGCCTGCTCCTCCTGCTGGGCTGCAGTTGCCAGCTGGGCCTTCAGCTGGTCTTGGAGCCCTTTGGCCTCCTTCCGGGCCTGCTCCTCCTGCTGGGCTGCGACCTTCAGCTGGGCCTTCAGCTGGACTTGGAGCCCTTTGGCCTCCTTCCGGGCCTGCTCCTCCTGCTGGGCTGCGACCTTCAGCTGGGCCTTCAGCTCTCTGGCCTGCTCCCGGGCCTGCTGCTCTCGCTGGCCAGCGCTGGGCCTGGCCCTCCGAATTAACGGAGCACCCCCCCCCATCAGAACCGCGAATGGAGCCCCCCCCCCTCAGAACCGCGAATTAACGGAGCACCCCCCCCCCCCCCAGACAAAAATAACATGTTTTCAAAGTCATTAGAACTGTAGGCCTAGTTTTATTAAGTACTCGTATCGGTATTCGGTATCGGCAAGTACCCAAATGTAAGTACTTGTACTTGTACTCGGTCTGAAAAAAAGTGGTATCGGTGCATCCCTAGTTTGTACAGATACTCAGTCAACATTTTCGATAGCCATCTTGCAATGTTTACTGACTGATTCCGGACTGATTCCGTCGCAGCGCTGACGTAATCTGTTTAGCCCGCCTCTGGCCCGCCTATATCAGATACACCGATGTGATTGGTTGATGTTCGAACCAAGGGCATAGCTAATGAGCATGTTACTCGTTACCAGAGTACTCGCTGAGCAAATTCTAATTGTGCTCTCGCGAGAACTCTGGATTTCCAGGGTAGTGTACAGGTACATTGAGCAGTGAAATGTTTTTTTTCGCTAGGACCAGATTGTTACTGCACCATCGTGTGATTAGCATAGCTAGGTGATTAGCCCATTGTAGCTAGTAGTTAGCAGATGTTATTTTCATTGTAAACACATCACTAACGTACTCACCCTGCTTTACATGCGCAGTACGACTCCACGATGTCGTCCTGACGAATTTCAATGTGGAGTTTGTGAGGCGTTTGTGTCTTCCTCATAGATCGCCAACACTTAGCATCAAGTTTTATGTTGTCGTCTGCTCCGTCCCAAATCAGAATGTCATGGATATATCCTTGTGTCAAATAGTTCAGACCTTTCTGTAGAACTCCATTAGATAAAGTAGCGGCATTTGGTAAATAACATACAGCGATATTGAGAGAGAATCATCAGCAGGGGGGCGTTGTTCAGTGGACATTACTAACATGCTGCAGAGCTGTGGGAAAGCTTGGGGGACATAGCAACAGTAACTAGGGGGGGGCGGGACTTGCCGCTTGAATAGGGAAAGGTCCATTTACAAGCTCTGCTGGCAAGCCCATTACCTGCCATTAGTTGACCAAGTGTTTGGTCTCCCAAGTCTTTTCAACCCCAGCGATTGTAAATAATAAATGATAGCTTTTGGTCTCATCATGCATAGTAATATCATGTGTGCGTGCGTGACTGGACTACATCGGGGTGTGCGAACGGCGGCCTCATAGTCCACCGTAGCGCTCTAATGCTGCATTGTTTTGTGTGTGTGCTCACCGGCATTCAGCATCATTGTGTGGCTGCAGATGGAACTCCAAATCTCTCGGATCCTGCGGTTCTGCTGGTGGATTAAAAGCCACCCGGGAAACTATTAACATCCTGGAGGAAAGCCCAACGTGTTTTGGTCTGAAGTCTCACTTCAGAGAAACCCACTCAGGGCTCATTCATTTGTGTTCAGCTAATGACCAGAAAGAAAGGCTTTTTTTCTGTGGGCTGCGCTTGCGTCTCGCCCGGATCAACACCAGGTAAGACAAGATCGTGTTTTTCGTCGAGTTTGCCCTTCTCTGGAAAATGTTCCACCTGTCTGGTATTACAGAAATTCCGACAGCCGGGGCCTCAATTTTTTTTTTCTCCGGCGAGCAGATTTTCTTTTCCGAGCCTGTGTTTTTGCCACTGACACACACAGAAGAAAGTCTTCACGCCAACAGCAGTGACTTCACAGAAGCGCGGGTCCAAGCCGCCACCAAATTGGTTTTAATACAGTGCTGGGATGTAATTAGAGAGCTGGCGGATGCCTGGAATTCATTCTGGCCCTCGCCTCGAAATCTAATTCTTCAAAATGCTACTCCTGCAACACACATGGCGGCGGCTGCCCGGCCCGGGATGTCTCCGCCGCGGCGGCGTACGTGTCCACATGCACCTTTTGTCTGTCAATAACACTTCTATCGCTGCAAGCTTTGTGTGTTTGGGTATAGTTGTGAGGGCCTGCCAGTGTGTGTGTGTGTGTGTGTGTGTGTGTGTGCCTGCGCCTGCTCATTGTAATATGTACTGAATTTTATTTCGGTATGGGGTAAGGCTGTTCTGTGTGTGTATGCATGTGTGTGTGTGTGTGCGTGCATGGTTGCGTGAGTGTGTGTGTGTGTGTGTGTGTGTATGTGTGAGTGCACGTGTGTGTGTGCGTGTGTGTGTGTTTATGTGTATGTGTGTGAGTGGGTGCATGTGTGTGTGTGTGCGTGTATGCGTAAGTCCATGTGTGTGAGTATCTGTGTGTGTGTCTGTGTGTGTGTGCATGTGTGTGTGTGTGCATGTGTGTGCATGTCCGTGCTTAACTGCATGCTATCACATCCAATGAACAGGTCCTGGTGAGAAGTGACAGAAGCAGAGGTGTGTTTCTCTTCAACGCCCGCTGAGCACACAAGCACTGGCGCGAACACACACACACACACACACACACCAACAACACACTCATCCACTAATAAAGCAACAAGCCGTTGATGCCGGAACAAAGAGGCACAGATCCCGGGCTCTGCTTCTAAATACCTCCATTTCAAAGTGAAACTCCTCTCCATGCAGGCTTGAGGAGCCATTGTTCCCAGGCATGGAGACACGGTAGACCGAGTGAATATAAAGCCTTTGTTTTTCTGCCAGACGCCCACGCTACTTTGGGATGAGACTCACTGCAGGTCATGTGATGCAGCTGTGGGGTATCGACAGCCAAGATCGCTTTTTAAAGTTTCAACTTTTCTCGTTTTTCAATCCACAGCGATTTTGTGTTTCTGTGTCAGAAGCTGAGCGATGGAGAGATCGGTCACACAGTGATACAATGAAAAGAGTAGGAAAACATCGGCCAATTGTGCAGGCAATGAAATTAAAATGTATTTATATAAATTGCAAAATAGAATACAAATACATAATATGAATATATTCTCCTTCTCTGCCTCTGTCATTGCCAGCAGTCATTTAAACTCATGAATACAGTGAAGACCGCTACAAGAAGGTCGTCTCGTAAATAGGAATGCTCGAAAACAGCTCTATTCCTATCTTCAGGTACCACAGTGATATATTGCTGCCTCTCCTTCAACAAATGTACTCTTTGTAAGTCGCTTTGGATAAAAGCGTCTGCCAAATGCCCTAAATGTAAATGTAAAAGAAGGTTAAAGTGGCATTACCATTCAAATCATAAACCAAACCCTTATGTACTGTACTTAAGTACAAATCTTGCGTACTTCTATTTTCTGCTACTTTTCCAACCGTCTGACTCTCTCCACCACCCAGGTCCTCTCCTATTTATAGTCTGCAGGTGGGTCCTTAATTGGCTGCTGGTGCAGACAATTTCAATAAGGCTGATTGCCTTGGTCGCAATTCCTGCCTCCTCGGCTCCCTCTGGGGGCCGAATGGGGAATTGCGGCTCCCCCGACTGTTATCCACACTCATTCCTCTGCCCTTCAGTGGCCGTCTGCCACATACCCTCCCCCTCAGCTCCGACCAGGAGGGAGGGGCGGCCCAGCCCCTCAAGGCGTCTCTCCGGATGCCTGGGGCTTCGCCAGTGGGGCCACGTCGGCATCGGGGCCCAGGGTGCACCTGTCCCCCAGGTCGGCCCCCTCCCTGCCCCCTGGGGCGTATCTCCCCTCGCCGGGTGGTCCCCTCCTCGGATGGCCCGCTCTGTGGCGCCTCCTCTAGGCCCGCCTCCTGCGCCGGTCTGTCTGCTGCGCCGGTCCCCGGTCCGTCTGCTGCGCCGGCCCCCGGTCCGTCCGCTGCGCCGCCTCCCGGGTCGTCCGCTACCTTGCCTCCCGGGTCATCCGCTGCGTCGCCTCCCGGGTCGTCCTCTTCGGCCTGCTCCAGGGCCTGCTGCTCTCGTTGGCCAGCGGCCATCAGCTGGGCCCTGGAGCTCTTTCATCAGGCTGGGGCCTTGGAGCTCTCAGCCTGCTCCAGGGCCTGCTGGCTCCTCGCTGGCCGTCGGGGCCCCTCCGCTGGGCCTGCCCCGCCGTCCAGCGTGGGCCTGGAAGCGCTTCAGCCTTGCTCCGAGTGCCTGTTTGCTCTCGGTTGGCCAGCGGCCATCAGCTGGGGCCTGGGGCTCTTCAGCCTGCTCCAGTGCGCTGTGCTCTCTGTTGGCCGGCGGCGGCGTCAGGGGCCTGGAGGCTCTTTTGGCCTGCTCCGGGCCTGCCTGCTCTTTTTGGCTGGGCGGCCGTCAGCTGGGCCCTGGAGCCCGTTGTGGCCCTGCTTCTGCTGTCAGCTGGCTGCGGGCCTTCAGCTGGGCCTTTCAGTGGGCCTCAGTGGGCCTGGAGCCTTTGGCCTGGCGTCTGCTGTCAGCTGGGCTGCGGCCTTCAGCTGGGCCTTCAGCTGGGCCTGGAGCTCTTTGGCCTCCTTTCGGGTCTGCTCCTCCTGCTGGGCTGCTGCCTTCAGCTGGGCCTGGAGCTCTTTGGTCGGCTCCCGGGCCTGCTCCTCCCGCTGGCCTGCGGCCGTCAGCTGGAGCTGCAAGACCTGCCGCTTCTGGTAACCCCGTCGGTTTCCCTCCAGCATGGCCGCTACTCGCTCCATCATCTCCTTCATCTGCTGGCCCATTTTTCCTTTCTCCAGCTGGAGCTCATGGCGCAGCTGCCGTACCTGCTCCCTGGCCAGGTCGTCCTCCTCCTGGAGGGAGATGGCTTCCTCCTTGACTTGCGGGTCCGCCCCGGCAGCAGCCCCAGCCCTCTGCTTTTTGGCAGCCTTCTTCTGCCGGCTGGTTTCAACCGGGGGATCGTCATCCATGTCGCCATACTGCCATTTATTGAACAAGGCCTCTATATCCATGGTGGCTTGGTGTGGGGGAATTCATTACCTTCAGTCTTCTTAAGTTCTATGCCTGCATTCTCCACCATATGTGGCACACTCCCTTTGTATGGTTGAATGTGTCCACGACTGAATATAATAATTCCAATTTCCACACCAACTTTCAATAACAAACAGGCTTTATTAACCATAAAGGGGAAGGGGAAGTGCAGGGATAATATAGTGGCCAAGTCCGTAATCCAGGAGAGTAGTCGTAGTTCGTATGCAGGGGGGTATCACATTGGGAAGTGGTCTCAGGGGGTCCAGGGCAAGGCAGGCGGGAGGGTCGTCAGGCAGGCAAGGGTCGATACACACACAGGGTCTTGGTCCTCGTCCTTGCTCCTTCTTCCCCTCCTCTTCCTTTCCCACCACCTCTTCCTCTTCCTCTTCCTCTTCCTCTTCCTCTTCCTCTTCCTCTTCCTCGTCCCACTCCTCCACTCTCTCAACCGTCTCGACTCTCTCCACCACCCAGGTCCTCTTCTATTTATAGTCTGCAGGTGGGGTCTTAATTGGCTGCTGGTGCAGACAATTTCAATAAGGCTGATTGCCTTGGTCACAATTCCTGCCTCCTCGGCTCCCTCTGGGGGCCGAATGGGGGAATTGCGGCTCCCCGACTGTCGTCCACACTCATTCCTCTGCCCTTCGGTGGCCATCTGCCCACACACTGTACTTCTTCCAGCACCACTACCAACAATTGTCTCATATGACCGATCTTTCTCCTCTCCTCTCCTTACTCCTCTCCTCTCCCCTCCTTTCCTCTCATCTCCTCTCTTCTTCTCCCCTCCCCCTCCTCTCCCTCTCCTCCACTCCCCTCCTCCTCTCTCTTTGCTCTCCTCTCCTCCTGTCCCCTCCTCTCCCTGCCGTCCAGAGCCACACTTCATCTCGGCGTATGACATCGGCCTGTTCACCTTCTTCTTCCTGCGGGAGAACGCGGTGGAGCACGACTGCGGCAAGACGGTTGTACTCCCGGGTGGGCGCGCGTCGCAAAGAACGACATCGGCGCCGCTTCCTGCTGGGAGGACACGTGGACCACGTTCAATGAAGGCGCGCCTCAACTGCTCACGCTTCGGGCGAGATCCCTTCTACTACAACGAGCTGCAGAGCACCTTCTACTGTCGGAGCAAGACCTCATCTACGGCATCTTCACCACCAACGTGTGAGTTGTGGGAGGG
Organism: Coryphaenoides rupestris; assembly: GCA_002895965.2. Taxonomy (NCBI): domain Eukaryota; kingdom Metazoa; phylum Chordata; class Actinopteri; order Gadiformes; family Macrouridae; genus Coryphaenoides; species Coryphaenoides rupestris. The sequence goes on along the minus strand of PIJE02001931.1, from coordinate 79,429 downwards.
GGGTGAGGGAGGTAAGGGGGGTGGGGGTGTGT
>PIJE02001931.1:71897-76897 GCA_002895965.2 Coryphaenoides rupestris | reverse complement strand
TGGATGGATGGATGGATGGATCTTGGATGGATGGATGAGTGGATCCTGGATTGATGGAGGGATGGATCTTAGATGGATGAATGGATGGATCTTGGATGGATGGATGGTTGAATGGATGGATCGTGAATGGATGAATGGATTTTCGATGAATGGATTTGAGATGGAAGGATGAATCTTGGATGGATGGATGGATGAGTAGATCTTGGATGGATGGATGGATCTTGGATGGATGGATGGGTGGATCTTGGCTTGATGGATAGATTGGGAATGAATGAATTAATTGTGGATGAATTAATTTGGGATGGAAGGATGAATCTTGGATGGATGGATGGATGGATGGGTGGATCTTAGATAGATGGATCTTGGATGGATCTTGGCTGATGGATGTTTGGACGTTGTGTGTTCAGGAGCATCTCTCTGGGAGGTGCACATTAAGTTTCTCTGGCCCTGGCGTTTAACCTCTTCATCCCAGACGACCCATCACTACGTGTATGGTAGCCAGATATTTTGCCAACACAGCATACCACACACTAACTGATTCCATTCCCCAACAACCCAGCCCTGATTCTCAAAACCCAAACTTTTACAAATTGCAATTGCAATCTTGTGATCGAAAACGGGAACAACTAAAGAAGTACTAAAGAACTATGGACCATACATGTTGCAGAGTGAGATGGATTCTTCCATTTTGGAAATCCATCACACTTCTGATTTTGCTGCCATGGCTTCTGTTGTGATTACCGGTCAGCGTGGCTCCCAATTGGTGATTGTCTTTCCCACGTGACAATCCATACTCGGCTAACCTCGGGGTTACATCCACACGACAGGATATCGGATTTAGAATCAGCTGATTGGGTTTGTGGAAGTAGAATCTTAACCACCTGACACCAGAGGATAATCTGGGATCTGAGGATTTCACAGATAAATTGTCTTCAATCAAAACACAAAGTCATTATCGCCATCCAGGGGCCATATGAGATGGTTGGGCTTGGTGTTGTCATTTTTGCATTGGTTTGCATTGGATTTATTTATTAGGCGACTGCGCCTAAATCTACCTCTACCAAAATCTCTATCTTTGCTCAACTTCACTCGATTTCCATAAATTCTTGACCCAGGTGCTCACCAGATGTTGTGCTATGGCCCTATAGTACTATATCACTAGGCGGTATTCCCTCTATCTCATGATATCCTCCACTTATTATGTGTTTTAGCTTCCTTCACTCTGACCAGGAGCGTCCACATTGATTGCACAACAATCTCACATCTGCTATCTGTATTTCGGTCCCAAGATTACATGTTATAGCCCTTGTAGTGGTGGAGATATACTCTATTGACTTTGGGTCTGTTATTTTCGGCACAAACCTGAGAAAGAGGTCTAGCGATGAAGAGGTTAAGAAGTGTTTGTAATCTTCTAATCCTCTGCAGCGACTCAACAACTCCGGTATCGATTGGACTGCGCCGGAACACAAGACCAAATGTTTTAAGTAGGGGAAATGTGCACATTCTTTGGTTGCTTGTTGGTCTGACGCAACCACTTTGTCTAGTGCGGGAATTTGCAGATCTTTTATCCAACGACTTGGGCCCCCTGTAGATTACTCAGAAATCTGTAGGGTTCAGCCGATCAGATTACTAATCCCCATTACACCCCATTCTCACGCTTGATAGGGACAACAATGGCCTTGTAAAACACAGGAGCTGCACTACAAACAAGCATGCCTCATTGCCCTGTCCCTTATATATTTGTTTTAGCATTAGCATGTGTGTACCTAGAGCTATACCCTGGAACCATACCTGTGCCTGAACAATATTTTATTCTGGATAGAATTATTCGTACTTGAAGGATATGTGCAGCATATGTGTGGGGGCGGCAGTAGCTCAGGAGGCAAGAGCGGTTGTCTGGCAACAGGAAGGTTGCTGGTTTGATCCCCGGGCTCTGCCTAGCTCAGTGTTGAGGTGTCCCTGAGCAAGACGCCACCGAACCCTACCTGACGTGTTGGTTGTTACCTTGCATGGTTGGCACCGCCGTCGGTGTATGAATGGGTGAATGTGAACTGTACATACCGTTGAGCCACTTGGAGTTGTACTGGGCAGTGCGCAGCGGCGGCAGGCCCCCCAGGCTGCGGTAGATGACGGGGTCGCGACCCGAGAAGTCGATGACGGTGGCAGCATACAGCTCGCCGCTCTCCGTCACCACGGCGGTGGAGTTGTGGCGTGGGTCGTAGGGGCAGCGCGCCACGCCGTTCACCCGCTCCAGCACGTGGCTCATGTTGCCCACCTGCAGTGACAAGATCAAGAGATGCACACCTTTAATTGTGTAATTTGGTGCACTAAGGTCATTCCTTGTTTGCAATAAAGCTGTTTCTGATTCCGCTTCTGATTCTGAAATATATATATATTAGTATTTTAAATATCTTTTTTTAATAAAAAAAATAGTTTAACCTATCTTGTACCAGGCAAGGTAATTGAGAACAGATGTATTTACAGTAATTCACAGTACAGTAAGTCATTCACAGTAGCAGCCTGGACACCAAACAAAAAATGAAGAAATAAATAAACAATAAAAATGTAAAAAAGAAGTTCTGGTGTAAGGGGGCGCCTTGCTCAACCTTGCCTACAGGTAGACCGCGGACATTGGGGTTTTGGAACCCAGAACCTTCCTGCTGGAAATCAACCACTACACCCTAACTACGACTGAAATAAACCACTAAACCGTAACTACGACTGAAATCAACCACTACACTCTAACTACGCAGTTTATTTGTATTATTCTGTCGATTTCACTATTGTTGTATTGTACTGTATTGCTATGCAACCTGGCACAAGAATTTCCTTCGGGATTAATACAAGTTCTATCTTATCTTATTTTATCTTATCTTATCTTACGACTGAAATCAACCACTAAACCGTAACTACGACTGAAATCAACCACTACACACTAACTACGACTGAAATCAACCACTACACACTAACTAGAGCTGAAATCAACCACTACACCCTTACTAGGACTGAAATCAACCACTACACCCTTACTAGGACTGAAATCAACCACTACACCCTAATTAGAGCTGAAATCAACCACTACACCCTTACTGGATGTGTGGCGGGTGGGGGGCTTGGGTAGAATCTGGGCATCAGGCGCAACATTTGGAGGATTGTGCCTTTTTTTCTGCGTGGGGAAGACGAGAAAAGTGTGTGTGTGTGTGTTGTGTGTGTGTGTGTGTGCGCGGGGGGTGGTGGCGGTGACAGGAAGTGTACGCGCTTGTTGTCAACCGCTAAATAGATGGAAATGAGTGCTGAAATGATGTATCTGTGCGCAGGGAAAACAAACAGGTTGCGGGGGGGCTCGGGGGCTAATTTCAGCGGCAGTGTGTGTGTGAGGTGTGAGTCATAACCTGCCTCGTCGCTGATAAGCCAGAGCGCCACGCAGCATTTAGGCTGTCTAGACCCGCGGTGGCGGTGGAGGCGGGTTTTTTCACATACCAATAAAAGAGCATTCGTTTATCGCTCTCTCTCTCTTCTCTCTCTCTCTCTCTCTCTCTCTCTCTCTCTCTTTCTCTCTCTATCTCTCTCTTTCCCCTCTCTCTCCCTCTCTTTCTCTCTCTCTCTCTTGCTCTCTCTCTCTCTTGCCGTCTCTTTTTATGATCTCTCTGTTCCCTGTCGTGTTACATTGTGCCTTTAACATGACCAATAACACACACACACACACACACACACAAAATTGGCGCTAGGAAAACGTCACACACCCGCACACAGCCAACACAGGAAGTTTGTTTGAGGAGGGTAAACGTCCCTGACACATTTCCTCCATCCTCCCGACCACACGTTGCATTCCACTGCCTGTGTTCATGCTGTGACAGCAGGCTGGCTACTCTCAGCCACTGCTCCGGTGGGGAGCGACACTGCAGAGGATGTCGAGTGTGTGTGTGCATGTGTGTGTGTGTGTGTGTGTGTGTGTGTGTGTGTGTGTGTGTGTGTGTGTGTGTGTGTGTGTGTGTGTGTGGGGCGACAGAGATTTGCGTCTGGAGTGGTGTGTGTGCATGTGTGTGTGTGTGTGTGTGTGTGTGTGTGTGTGTGTTGTTGTGTGCGTGTGTGTGTGTGTTTGTGTGTGTCGTGTGTGTTGCGCGTGTGTGTGTGTGGGTCGTGTGGGTGTGTGTGTGTGGTCATGGCAAGCCGATGGAATCCCTGGAGATGGCACCAAAACATGGTAATGACCAACATGTGTTCAGCATGTGGTGTGTGGTGTGTGTGTGCGTGTGTGTGTGTGTGTGTGTGTGTGTGTGTTGAATGCATGTGTGTGTGTGTGTGTGTGTGTGTGTGTGTGTGTGTGTGTGTGTGTGTGTGTGTGTGTGTGTGTGTGTGTGTGTGTGTGTGTGTGTGTGTGTGTGTGTGTGTGTGTGTGTGTGTGTGTGTGTGTGTGTGTGTGTGTGTGTGTGTGTGTGTGTGTGTGTGTGAAACGTCGTGCAAAGCAATGCAACTCAGTCTTACATGCGGGGTGTGGGTGTGACAGGCGGGGCCTCTGGTGGCGGGGGGGGGGGGGGGGGGGGGGCGTGTTTTCATTTCACCAGAGCAGAATGACGGACAGGCGACTGAAGAAGGGATGAGGGACAGAGGAAGGGGCTATAAGGGGGTGGGGGGGGTGGGGGGTTGGCATGGAAGGGGAGAGGGGGGCGGGGTTTTAAGCCTGGTGGCAGGTGTTGTGTTATTGGTTGCTGCAATACCCACAGGAGGGGATTCGAATGTTGGCGGTGGACAATCATACCGTGGGCGCAGCTGACCTGACCTGAGCTACGCGGTGGGCAGCGGCGGTGTACCTGTTGTACACCGCCGGGCTGGTGCTCGCTTCTGACTGGCTCGTCCCCGCTGTGGGCTGTTCGAGCTCCCGTTTTAATCACCGGTCCCAGTGTCTTCTGCACTGCACTCCTCACTCCCTCCCTCCTCTCTTCCCACACTTGTTCTCATTAGCTTGTTTCTCTCTCTCTCTCTCTCTCTCTCTCTCTCTC
>PIJE02001931.1:57166-59666 GCA_002895965.2 Coryphaenoides rupestris | reverse complement strand
TGAAAGTTGGAGGAAAGTTTCCCATCAAAACTTGCTGCTATTGTTGTTTTTTCTTCTTCTTCATTTTTGTTGCTATTGTTTTGACAGCAGCGGAATGGCTCAGAGCACATCTGGCCGGGCTGCGCGTCGTTCCCAAGACAAATAAAGACTAAGAAGAAAGACATGGGCCCAGTACTCTCTCTCCCTCCATCTCTCCCTCCATCTCTCCCTCTCTCTCTGACTCTCTCTCCGTCTCTCTCTCTTTTTCTCTTTGTCTCTCTCTTTTGTCTCTCTCTTTCTCTCATTCTGTTTTTGTCTCTCACTCTCACTCTCTCTCTCTCTCTCTCTCTCTCGCTCTCTCTGTGTCTCTCTTTCTCTCTCTCTTTCCCTCTTTCTCTCTCTCTCTCTCCCCCTCTCTCTCTGTCTCAACGTCTCTCTCTCTCTTTGTCTCTCTCGCTTTCTCTCTGTCTCTCATTCTGTCTGTCTCTCACTCTCACTCTTTCATACTCTCTCTGCCTTCCATTATTATTCCCACATTGCTATGCATTGATCCTCCCACTCCCCACCTCCCCTCCTGTGATCCCTCTCCCCTGGCTGTTTGGGGTAAGGAGGGGGGGAGAGGGGCGTGAGCTGTCCCATCATCAGATGCATCTCCCTGTGTGTCCCGCTCCCATGCTGATATCAACGGCACCGCCCACCGGCAGCCCTACGTTCCCAACACCACGACGAAACTCACTCACACACACACCCAACGACACGAGGAGATACGGAGGTGTCTGGCTGTGGAGCGGCAAGCGGCGGGAAGGGAGACGCAGGGACAAGAAAGAAAGAAAGAAAGAAAGAAAGAAAGAAAGAAAGAAAGAAAGAAAAATAAACAGGAAGAATTGCTCAATGAGCTAACAATAGCTAATTATGTATGTATTTATGTGGCCCTTCTTGGCAAGATAAGTATGAATGTGTGCCTGCCAATAAATAACCTTTGATAAGAGACGGATCGGGACACAGAGAGAGAGAGCGAGTGAGAAAATCAGAGTAACAGGAACAATGCATGGTGAACAATGCATGGTGGTGTTCACAGCTGCGGAGAGGACCGAGGTTCGGGTGGGCGGGAGGGAGGAAGCGGACGGTTATTTACATGCGTATTCCATTTGTTTGTGGAGGAAACAAAGATCCGCATTATATTCTACACATCTGTCTGGCACAGCACAGCGCAGGATGCCAAGGCGCAAGTATGCATGCAGGCATGCGTGTCTGTATGTGTGTACGTGTGTGTGTGTGTGTGTGTGTGTGTGTGTGTGTGTGTGGGTCATTTGCATGTACCCTTGCACACCACAACACACCACAAGGGCATCTCTGTACCCGGTGTGTGTGTGTGTGTCATATTATCTTCTGTGTGTGTGTGTGCGTGTGTGTGTGTGTGTGTGTGTGGGCGTCTTTTTCCACCACCACCACATAATAGAAAAGGATTTCTAAGGCTTATATATTATATTATATTTAAAGGCACAATATAACCCGGATTTATCCATATGTGACCCCCACTGGAGGTTTGGTCCAGATGTCGGCATTTCTCAAAATGCGCTAGGGGGCAAATTTTCTTTATTTTTTTTTACTGTTTTCCTTTTTTTCCATATTACGAAAAAGTTGCGAAGTAGCCACTCAATATAACAAACAACAGTTTTAAGATCACTAAATACTTTGTCGTCAAAGTAGGCAAGTTTAAGTTAATTTCAGGTCTGGGTTTGGGGGCATGATAGGGGTGGTGTTTAATTAACATATTCCGTTTCGTTGGCTAGTTTCGGTCGAGCCCACCGCCCATAAATAAACCAGCGTGGCAGGCGTGGGGGCGTTGACGATGCAGAACATAAGTCGATCGTGAACTCGTTTATTGAGGACTTTTGGGATGGAGAAAAGTGCTCTGATTCTGAAACTGACGACGATGACAACTTATCTGATCTAGACTCGAACAAGAGTTTGTGTTCTGGTGATGAGGAGGAGGACAAGGACAATTGGATCGACATTGAACATGCTGTAACAATGGACACCACCGATACAGAGTTGGACACAAATGAGATCGATACAGTTGGTCTGGATGCAGAGGAGATGAAGAAGATCGAAAGCTTTGATTGCAAATGCCAGCAGACTCGAAAAGAGAATTTGCGTATACCAGCTAAATCGTGCACCAAAAAACTATGTTCAAAGTTGATCTGCCTGGCGCACCATGCACAAGCTTCACCTGGACCTCCACTTCCTGATTGCAGGCCACACCAAGTTTGCCCCCGACTGGTGCTTTGGCCTGGTCAAGCAGCGCTTCAAGAAGACCAGAGTGGACACTTTGGCTGACATCGCTGGGGTTGTGAGAGACAGCACTCCTGTGAAGCTAGTCAACATCCCACAGATGGTCGGACTGGAGGACGGCACAGTGCTTGTTGAAAGCTACAACTGGCACCACCAGAGTAGCTACTTCAAAGAGCTTACCAGCACTTCAGGTAATTATCATTGTCATGTATTAGCTATTCTATTT
>PIJE02001931.1:44666-52166 GCA_002895965.2 Coryphaenoides rupestris | reverse complement strand
CCTGGTGTTCACCCTCATCAGAGCCCTCCTCACGTCGTGCTCGGTCACAGAGAGAGTGTGCCCATCCCTAGCAATGGAACTCACTTCAGCTATAGTCCCAGGAAGGACTGTAAGGAAAGGAAAAGAAACCATAGGGACGATGGTGTGCCCTAGCATTGCTTGTCATTGAAGCTTGTCATTACGTCCGTAAACTCAATGACATCAATGGAACGGGATAGAAACATGTCACTCGGCTTCCTGAGGAGGAGGAGGAGGAGGAGGAAGAGGAAGAGGAAGAGGAGGAGGAAGAACCGTGAGGTAACGTTTTTCACTTGCTGACCCCTCCCCCAGCTTTCACCTCACCTCCGAAACGTAACCTTCTCATCCAATTTCCTCCGATATGTGGCCAGTGACATCTCTGCAGTGACCATTCATTACTCTGGTACAGGATGACCCCAGGGCAAATATGTGTGTGTGCGTGTGTGTGGGTGTCTGTGTCTCTGTCTGCTAGTCCTTCTCTGTTTAATTTTTGTCTCTTTTCAATTTAATATCCTCAGCAATATATTTTATTGATTTGTTCTGCTTTATTGCCAGAGAGTAGAACAATTATTTTACAAATAAAACCATCAAAGCAAGTGCAAACTGTCAGCAACTGTCGGTCCGTGGGCCAAACAACAGGAACACTATTCCATCCATCTACAACCCAGCCTGGCCGGTAGTCTATGGAAGCATGCCTGCGCCAAACGTGTAAAACGCAAAAAACAAGAGACAAAGAAGACACACAAAAATGGCGGTGGTGGTGGTGTGTGGTCCTTTCTCCATTCCGTAACAGAGAGAAACAGAACCAGTACCTGACTGTGATGCGGACGCCCCAGAGAAGATGCTGCGTGCGCCGAGCATCACGAACAAAAGGACCGACCGAAACCCGCGGCAGAGAGAGAGCGTGTGACTCTGGGCTCCATAAACAAGACAAGCAGGACAGGCAGACAAAAGCCGTATTGATAACGCCGGCGACATACTGGTGGCAGCTGTACACATGTTGTTTTTAGCCAGAGGGGGGAGGAGGAGGAGGAGGAGGAGGAGGAGGAGGAGGGAGGGAGGAGGGAGGGAGGGGAGGGAGGGAGGGAGGGGGCTTTCTCCGACTGGTGATGTGTTTTGGGTTCTGTGAGGATGCCTGTGAGGTGGGGAGGAGGGAGGACGGAGGGGGGCTTGGCAGTCGGGAGCTCTTCCACCCACCGCTGGTGAAGCAGGGTACGTGTCGTCGAGAATGTTGTATGGTTCCGCCTCATGCTGCATGGCGATTTAATCTTTGCTAAAATAAATACTGTGCGTCAAAAAATCCAAAATGTATCTATATATAAATATAAATGTCAAGGAAGAAACGTATAAATTCAAACTTAAGTGCCTGGAGAACTGCGGATCAGGGAGGAAAATGAACTCGTCAGCACTTTATGAAAGAAATAGGTCAGCGGAAAAAAATGTTGCAAGTAAAAGACAAGAAAACTGAACAAAATAAAGCGACGCAAAAAACAAACAAACAAAAAATAAAAACACGATTGAAGGCCCCGAAGACCCGGTGAATGAAAGCGTGTATGACAGGAGAATATGTTGTTAACTGTTGTGTGTGCGCTGGAGCGTGCGACTCAATGATAACGCTGCTGTGAAAAGTGTTGATGTTATTGTTTGTACCGGGCCCAGTAGCGCCGGAGAATTGGAGGAGTTCTGTGAACTGCAACCATTGTGTGACTCTCCGAACCCCCGCAGTCCTTTCTAGGTCACAGCTGCCCCGTGTGACGGTATATAAAGGTAAAGAGAAATGGCATTAGCCCAAAAATAGCTCCCCTGGAATTGAATCAGCAACAGGTCAAGGTAATTTTCCCTAACACAGTGCAGCACACATGGCCCGAGCGGTCCACTTCACCCTCCACAGAATTGCGCTGAATAAACTCAATTTAGCTGCGGAATGGAGGTTAGAAAACACAATGTTCCGAGACTATTTGAAGCATAAAAACTGTTCCTGGTCTGTGGATTAAAAGTGGTCTGATTCAATGGTGGAATCCAATGGTGAGTGTGCATGGATGCATGCGGCCGGACGCAATTACATCCGCTTGCTCTTGTGTAAAATGATGACATGTCTGTGATGACCACATCTAGGGCTTGTTTATCGTTGGCCAAAGTAATTCTTATCAATAATTTGCACTATAAATGCGATGCTCGGATTTGTGTGTCCCTGCTTTGGAGGAAGTATTAGCTGACAGGGTTAAAATGTCAATTTCAGTTTCCTTTGAAGACAGACGTCTCTAAAACTTATAATAAAACTGAGAGCTTGTAATTTATGTTTACTGATGCAAGGGTCCAGCAATTCTCGCTCCACTCCCCGGAGCTAGTCGCTGTCAGCGGCTCCGTGAGCATCGTTCCCTCTTTGGATAGTTAGTAGGCACGGTTGTGATGAACACACCCACACACACGCCCACAGACACACACTCATGCAGACTCTCTCTCTCACACACACACACACACACACACACACACACCACACACACACACACACACACACACACACACACACACACACACACACACACACACACACACACACACACACACACACACACACACACACACCACACACGTACACACGCACACACGCACACACACACACACGGAACAAAAGTTATTTATGCATCATAGGCACCGGCATGAAACACAATTTGTCAGAAAGCAGAGGAGTGTAAAAAGCTTTTACATAGCTTAAGGTGTTAAGCGATGGAAGAGCACAGCCCCGAGGCAAGGAAGACAGGAAGTGTTGACAGACATTGGCAGCCACTTTTATTCTTAAAATAAAAAATATACATGATATTTTCATGTTTTGGAAAGTCTGTGACATTACATACGTGCCTTGTTTTCCGTGCCTCTGGTAATTGGACCAGGATTACTCCCACTGTGCTCATTGCTAGTAAGTCAGCTCTGCTTAAAGATGAGGCCTGAAAACTTGGCCGACCACTTTTGTTTTTCTCCGGTTGTCATGAACACGGAGCAAATCAAATTGTCTCGTTTTAAAGTATGGCCTCCGAGACATTTTCAGAACATAATTCACTTAGTTATTCCCCCAGTGATAAATTAGTATTTAAAAGTGTGGGACTTTTTAAGCAGCGCACATAAAAAGACAACAGCAAATAAAAGTGTCTCAATAAATTAATATTTATATGCTCCTCTATATTCATATCGTCAACTCTACATGAACTTGAACATAAAGCCGTCATTCTATTTGTGTATAAAAAAAGTGTGTTGTCAGTTTACAACAAAGACTACAGCATACATAATCAGGTATATAGAAGACACGGACATATGAGACGAGGTGTAAAATCTCTGGCTCTATGACCTTGTTCATGCAAGCGTTTCGAATTGTGATGCAGAAGCGATGTCACGTGATTTGCTCATACAACCAACCAATGCAAAGCGAGGGGGCGTGGCCGCGCGTGTCTACTTTTCTTTGCAAGTCTACGAGTTCTCACGTTTCCATCCCACTTTGCACTTGACTAACTATAATGGAAGGAGTCACTGTACGTATCTGTGGATGTTTGTAATCCGAGGACCCAAGGAAGTGCAGTGTTGAGTGTGAGGTTGTTTGGATGAACGGTTTTCACATGGCTATTCAGGGAATCGAAAATCAAATCAGAACTACGGGTGTGCGTGCGCATACCAAGTAGAGATCTGTTAAACCTCCCCTACGTGTAAACAGACTGCGACATGTTGTGAGCGTGTTGTGTCTTCCAAGTAAACAGATGAGATCGTGAATGTAGATACAAATCGAGATTCAAAAACCAGATGTAGAATCTAGATATTCCTCTGGTGTAAACAGGGCCTGTGTAGCAGCCTTGTTCTAACAGATCAGAGTACCATGCCACTGTGATGACGACTCCTATGTAGTCCTCCCAAAGCAAAGTCATCATCAAGCTACTACTGCTCATTCTGCTCCGGGACGACAGAACTCACATCGACACAAACACTCACCTGTACACACACAACAACACACATTGACTTCTTTGGGCCAAGCCAACAACAACAACATCAAACAAACAACGCTAGGAGACGTGAGGAAGAGGAGGAGGAAGAGAAGGAGGACAATGATAAATTATGTCACCTCCACTCAGGCACTCACCGGCGAGAAAAATCCTCACAGCAGTGAGAGATGGTAAGTAGATGAGAGACACAGAGAGAGAGAGAGAGAGAGAGAGAGAGAGAGAGAGAGAGAGAGAGAGAGAGAGAGAGAGAGAGAGAGAGAGAGAGAGAGAGAGAGAAGGAGAGCGAGGGAGGGATGAATAGAGTACCTCTCCTTGTGGAGGAGAGGTACATAGGTAGGAACATGTGAGCATACCTGTATTAATGACAGGTTACCCAGGTCCAGTCGAAAGAGGTAGTTTCTGCATTGGACAACAGAGGAGAGAAGGTATACAAAAATAGTGTGTGAGTATGTATCAGTGCATTCACAGTACAATGTGGTATCAGACAAAGCAATAAAACAACAAAGAACAACACATTTTTTGTTCAAAGATTAGGAGAGTTATGCATTACAAAAGAGTCACCACTGTCCCCAAGATTATATTATATTTAGTCTGACTCATCAATTCTGACTTTGTGCGAGTGTGGGCTTTTAAATTACTTTTTTTGATGTCACACACACACACACACACTCTGTCACACACACACATGCATGTGCACGCACACACTGACACACACTCTCTCATACACACACACACACACACACACACATACGCGCGTACACTGTCTCACACATTCCCTTTCATTCTCCAGCGTTCTATATTTCTCTCTCCCTCTCAACCTCCCTCTGCTGTCTCTGCCTCCTTCCCAGCAGATCTGACACCTGGCTCTGTCCAACAAAGACCGGGCTGCTTAAAAATGCCATCATCACCTGAACAGAACATTGTGGCCCACTGACTCAGAGAGAGGCTATCGGGTTCTCTTCGTCTTTGTCGACGGGGGAACTAGAGCTCAGCGAGGTTCTACCGTCTTCCTACCTGGCGCCCACGATCAGCTCATTCCTCGTCAGGTCAAGGGTCAGCTGGGAGTAGTCTCTCACACCGAGGTGGGAAAAAAACGAGATCCATGGCCTGAGAGCTAAGAGAGAAAAGAAAAAGGAGAGAGAGAGAGAGAGAGATGGTGAGCATATCGGGAAATCTCTGAATTTTACTACGTCACATGGTAGTCATACACTTAACAGAACAATGACGTTATGGAAACAGGAATTAGGTGTACAGCTTGATGTAGATGGTGGAAAAGAGCTATCGGTACGTTCTACTGCTTCATGTGCTCGACGTCGACTCAACCGGTTGAAGGTTTTTCCACTTGGCGTTCATTTATCCAAGTCAAGGACGACTGGCAGAAAATATATACCCAGATGTAGAGGATAGATGTGACAGATGTGAGCAGCGCTCTTTGCCATTTAAGTATGGTTTTTGGACCGCTTTCTCCATCCACGTCATGTGTACAGTACATAAAGTGAACCTGCAACCATAGCACAGTGAGCACTACATTCGGTACGCAAAACGATTCAGCCCGCCAAACTACCACATTTTATCGTCACTGGCATGAACGCCGTGAACTGCCCGAGCCGGAGTGAATTGAAAGCGATGCAAGCTAATCACGGCCCTCTGCGCACGGTTTGATGTGCGTCACGTCGGACATTTTGAAGCGATGTGAGAAGAGTGCACAAACTGCACGGCCACGACTGTAATTGCCATGCCCGTGCGTTTAACGCTTAAACGTACTATATGTAAGAATCAGTGCATTCTGAGCTCCGTGGCTTGAGACAATAGTTCTAATCATAATTAAACCTTGTACACATTTTAAAAAGCTATTAAATATATATATATTGAAATTATCCGCGCTTACATCTCACTTTGTTCCTTTTTCCCACAAAATCCGACCCGACTCAAATATAAGAGAAATCAGCCCAAAGCTGTTTACACAACCAGAGGGGTCGGGGGGAAGCTCTCATTTTTTGAAACTTTTTTAACCATAAACCTACATGTCAGGTCCCTGAACAGATCATGATTCTTACATATTGCTGAGCTAGGGGTTCAATTCAGTTTAATTAATGCCTGTAATTTTTTTTTTATCATGAACGGTCGGGTGTATGGATGTGTGTGTGTGCGTGTGTGTGTGTGTGTGTGTGTGTTTTAAACATGTACAAGTGAAAATGCTAATTGTCTTACAGTAATCTGATGGATGATAGTTTATGACTATTTTCTAAGAAAAATGTATGTAAAAAATGTGTTGAGAAATATCACTACAGTGTAGCGACACACACAAGCAGGTTGTATGCAGTCACAATCGCTGGAACACGGTTTTGTGTTGTGTTGGTAGTGTTGTGTTGTGATAGTGCTTTGCAGTATTCTGCTGTGTGTTGCGTTGGGTTGGGTTTTTCGTACAGTAAGTGTTTGTGTTGTGTACTGTTGTGTTGTATTGTGTTACGTTGTTGTTATGCTGTGCAATGTTTTGTGTACTGTGTTGTCCCAGGGTGTGGCATCCAGTGTACTGTTGTGTTGTGTCCTGTTGTGTTCTGTTGTGTTGTGTTACGTTGCTATGTCATGCGCTGTGTTTTGTACGCCGTTGTCTTGGGGTGGTGCCGTCTAGTGCACTGTACTGTGTTGTGTGCTCTCTCTTGTTTTGTTTGCGTCAGTAGCTCCCGGTGACCCACGGCAGGTCCCGGTGTGTCTGTACCGCACGGTGCTGCAAATCTCCCTGCAGAGATGCTGCACAGCAGTGCCCACACTGAACCTAATTCAACCCGACAGCCAGTGCGGGCAGACTAAGAGGTCTCAGATTACATTATGGTCAGACACTCCCTCTCGCAAATCACAATTTCAAAGGAGGAGAATGCAGGGGGGTGGGTTCTTAAGTGCTAAATAAAACGCCGCATTCTCTCCAACAATGGCTGATACCGTCTCAAGTGCATTCCATTACACAGATTTCACCACAAGGGACGGAGTCCAGCCAAGGGGATCCGTGTGCTGAGCAATAGCATCTCATCCTGTTTCCTTTAAACAGTTTGATATGTTGCATGCAGCCCACTTTGTTGAACACAGGCCAGGTTGCATGAATGCAAAGCTAATGCAATGGGTTCTAATATATTATACAGCAAGATTCATACAGTCAACCCTACCTTGAGCTCTACAGGTGAAATGAGATGTATGTCGGGAATGTATTAGATGAAACCAATCCCTGTCGCACACACAGCAGCGCAGCTTAGTCGACATGATAACATAATCAACAGTGTTCTAATAGAATGAGACACAGCGATCACAGTGAATGAGGCGCTATCTTCAAACATAAACCTGCCCGTCTGCGGTGCCTTGTCGACGTCTTTGTGAACAGATGCGTTACTAAGCTATTTTGAAGAAGGAAGTCACGCCGCGGAGAATGGGACAGCTGTGGTGAGCGGTACGAGCGGAAGCGCCATGAGCACCGGTAGCATTGATGAGGCCCATATGGCCCCGT
>PIJE02001931.1:32166-37166 GCA_002895965.2 Coryphaenoides rupestris | reverse complement strand
CCAATAAGCCGCTATAAAACGCTCATTCAATCACGGTGGCTAATCTCAGGTTCTCGCTGACACTTTCATTGTGCCAGGCCTTTCTGTACGGCTGCCTCCGCATAATGACCCCCACACCGGCTCGCTTTTGACGCGCCAAGGGCCTCCGCTGGCACCCAGCCGTGAGAGCCGTTCCCAAGTAGCGAGGCCTTTGAAGTCGGGCACCGCCAGAGGTCCGGCTAATCCGGGACATCTGGACGCCCCGAGCAACACTGTGCGGCTCCAGGGTCACAGCAGCAGCAGCAGCAGCAGCAGAGGGAGTGAGTGGGAACACAACAGAGGAAATATCTGGACAGGACAGAACAGTAGGAACAAGCAAAAGAGGGGGGCCCTCCGCAGAGGTAACTTCCTCCAGGTGTCTCTAATTTCCCCGGCCCTCTTCACAGTGTTTGGTCTCTCTCCATGCCATTGAAAATGTTAAGATTTAAGAGAAAAGAAGAATCAGGTTTTCCTGGGGTGTCTGGGTGTCTGTCTGTGGCCCATCCAATCGCAGCTATAAGCCCGGAGGTCAAGACGCCTGACAACCCATTTCTGAGGTAAACACTGTATGTTGTCTTTGTTTCTCTATGTTTGTTCTTCATTCCGCCGTGCCTATCTGTGATTTGCTGCGCCAAAACGAAAACGCAGTTGTTTTGCGTGCTTTGAGGAACACTTTGTTCTGATGAGCACACCTGATATCCATCCGAGAACACACACACACACACACACACACACACACACACACACACACACACACACACACACACACACACACACACACAGGCAGACTAGTGTCTCAGCCAGTGTATGTGTGTTCTTTGTGTTTATTCGTGTGCATGTATTTGTATGTGTGTATGTGTTTGTGTGTGTTTGTGTGTGTGTGTGTGTGTGTGTGTGTGTGTGTGTACCTGCGGGTGTTCGCAGACATGCGCACATGTCGAGAGACATGCTCCGCTGAGGTTAACCAATGGCAATAACAATAACCATAACAATAGGCACGACCTTCAAAGCCACACAAAGTCACTGCGAGCCGTTTCATTAACTTAAACAGCTGACGAGAACAGATTTAAGGCCACGCGGAAATTACTATTCAACTATTCATTAGAAAGGCGGCTTAAGTGAAGGTTCTTCCCAGTCTAATTACTGATTAGCGGCGATGTGCTAATTCCTCGGGTCCTAATAAACAAACACACACACACACTGACCTTGGACGGAGACCTTGGGGTGTTCCTTCTTGGTGCACTCCGGCCGGGATAGGGGGTGCGTGGTGGGGGGTGCCAGGCTGGGGGCAGGCCCTGGGGTCTGCGTGAATACGACGCGTAGCGGGAGGAGGAGGAGGAGGAGGACGAGGGAGAGGAGGAGGGGCCTGGCCGCAGACAAGGGGGCGGGGAATGGCCAGGGCGTTGTCATGGTGATAGCCTCTCCTCTTGCGGACTGCCAAGGCGGCCTCTGGGATGCAGCTGTGCAGGGGGAGGGGGGAGAGACGGGTACGATTAACAGACTAATACAACAACAAAGGTGAGATATAAGATGACTGCCTGAAGAGGACATGCATGCCAGAGTCCAGTACATCCCCTTGCATCGCCTGTTGAGTTTTGTTCAACAATTTGACCGTAAAGTGAACAGCTTACATTGTTCACCAAATAATTTGTGCAATGCAATATTGGCATTTGTGAGACAGAGTTTTTTTTCTGCACACTTTGTCTTCCCGAGACGGCGGCGTCGGCAGCACAGAATCGGGCGCGGAGGAATCCAAAGTAATTGGCGGGCACATTATTCTGACAAGTCGATGGTAACTTGCCAGGTGAAAGAGAATACGAGATTCATCCGATGATTGGTGCAGAGTGGAAGGAGTCGGGAAGAGAAAGGACCAGACAAAAGTGTTGCATTGGAGAGAGTGAGAGAGAGAGAGAGACAAAGAGAGAGAGAGAGAGAGAGACAGAGAGAGAGAGAGAAATGAGGCAAGATGAAAAGGGGCCAGACAGACAAAGAGAAGAGGCACTGTGGAGGGACATTTTATGGGCCACAGCAATCAGCCATCTCAGAAGTAAAGTCGAGAGAGAAAGAAAACAACAATCCCACGACCCCCTCGGATAAAGCATTTAAAAAGTGCAATTAAAACTACTGGAGTTAATTTAATGGCAGATTAATATTGGAAAATGGACTGCGATCGTGGGTCGCAGAAGTTTTCACAAGCCAGTGAGCCACAAGCCATCCCCTTCAATATCAATATCTTTGGTTCACTGGGATGAGGTCTGTGCTCAGAAATGTCTGCGCAGCTATTTCCTCACTCCCAACTTTTTGCAGATCATTTCCTCAGGACCTCGCAGATTAATATTGTGTTTTACCCACATGTACTGCTGCATGATTATCATATACATGCACTGTTTCCTGTTTATTATATACGTGCATGTACTGTTGTATGTTATACATTGACGAATGAGTCAACGTACAACATACTAGTCATGTGCCGAGCGTCGAGCACACGGGCACACACACACACACACTGGGCTGTGTGTGTGTGCCCGTGTGTGTGTGTGCTCTCTCTCTCTCTCTCTTTTTTCTCTCTTTTATACACTCTCTCTCACACTCAGGTGCGTTATGAATAAATGAAAGCAATCTGCCACAGACGGAGCATATGAATCTACAGTGATGAAATGAGAGCCGCAGTTCATGATCTCCCACGCCGCGCTGTTTTACAACGTTAGCTTAGCGAGCTACAATATCATAGATAATAGAAACGTCTTTCTCTTGTTCACTGCCATGTCTCGCCCGCCACACACTATGCTAAGCATCGATCGATAACAAATGAACAGCTTGGTTGAGTTTGCGAATCAAGCATATTGCCCCCCTCGATCATTGATGCCCATGGTGAGTACAGCCGGTCTGTAATCAGGCATCAGCTTGCGTTGTGTGCCGGTGTGTTTGCCATGTGGTCAACAATGCCCATGGTGAGTACAGCCGGTCTGTAATCAGGCATCAGCTTGCGTTGTGTGCCGGTGTGTTTGCCATGTGGTCAACAAGACCCCCCCCCCCCCCCCCCCTGAGAAGAGACCTTAAGACAGAGGCAGAGGTTTGAGGCGGAGGCTGTAAGGCCGCGTGGTCTTAGGCAGGAGATGGAGACTGGAGACTCCAAGACGGTGTGGTCTTAGACCGGAGCTAGAGACGGGGGCTCTCAGACACGACTCTGAGACAAAAGGGCCAAGAGGGAATCCAGGATAGTATGAGAACATTTGTCTGGCTCTGGCACAAATAACTTCTCGGTGTGTGCAGCGGTTGTGTGTTGGTGTCTGTGTGTGTGTGTGCGTGTGTGCGTGTGTGCATGTGTGTGCGTGTGTGTGTGTGTGTGTGTGTGTGTGTGTGTACTTATGTCCTTTCATGTGCCAAAGCGTGCCTTGGCGCATGTGGACTATATTACAAAGCTGGCACAAGTAGGGTGGAATTTCCTCGAGAAAAAGAAGAAGAAAACCAAGAAAGAGCAAAAGTGAACAAAGGAGAGAGATGATGAGACGAGACACAATATAAGATAGAAGGAGGGGAGACAGAGGCAGAGGCATCAATTTGCCTCCCTGCCTCTCTGTGTTCTTGTCTGAAAGGCAACCTAAATCCTAAAGCGTTCTCCTTTTTGTTCCCCTGTTTTCATTTGATCCATCTTGGCCTGGCAGGCGTTTGATGTCCCTGATAACACGTGCTGGAGCAGAGCTACAGGCTTCTCCTGATGACCGCAACAATACCCATTGGAACGAAGCCCCCAATTGCCCTTCACAGTGGTGGTGGCCACCTGATTGCCAACTGGAGGACGAGCCGACGGACAGACAGACGGAGGTGTGTGACCGACAGGAAATAGAGAACAGAGAGAACAGAAGGAAGGAAGAGAGATAAGCCAGAACAATGGAGATTTAAGATAATAATAAGAAGAAGAAGAAGAAGAAGAAGAAGGAAAAAATGAAAAAATATAGAAATAAAGAAATACATTTATAATAATAATACATAATAATACAAAAGTAACTCTCTTCAGTGGTATCCGTCTGGGAGGCTGGGAGCCCGTTGCCCCCGGGCCCCACTCGATGGCGGCCCTGCCTGGACGCCAGATCAGAAACACTCGAACCCTATACCCAGTCCTCCACTTTGTAGCACACACCAGACCAGGGCCAGAGTGGGACATGGAATTGAAACAAGAGCAGTCGGGGGAAAAGCAGGCTAAGGGGGTCTGGTCTGTATACGCTGAGGTGAAGAGTAAATGGTTGTCGACGAGTTGCTCACAGAGAGAGAACAGAGTGAGGGTGAAAATGGCAAAACGGCGAGAGAAAGAGAGAAAGAGAGAAAGGGAGAAATGAGAATGAAAGGAGCCGGGCGGCGAGGAGGGAGGACGGAATGATTGTCATTTTCTCGTCTCTCGTCTTCTGGGAGCGGCCCATTACGATTATTCCAAAGGGGGCAGGTGACCTAGCCCTCCACGCCGCCTGATCAAAAAGTGGCCTCTCACAAAAGAGACACGGTGGATTTAAAGCTCTAAACTTTTATTCTGTGTTGACTCTGTATGGATGTAAGTATGTACTGCATGTACTGTATGTATATGCATTGAATGAATGTGCAATGAATCCATATATATTTATGAATTCAAAACCGAAACACCAAGACATTTTCACAAATGCAGATTCAACAGTTCATAAGCAGCATTACATTTCTTATTATTGTGACACATGCATATGGCCATTGGCAAAACACATACTTTTTTGGGGGTATTTACACAAAATGTCAAATGACACATTCATTCAAATGTCAACTTACAAGTTGACTCCAATTAGTATTACTAATTATGAGACAAAACTCTCTTCATATAAATCCTGTTCATCCCCTAAAGACAAATCACAATTATGTGTCTTCATAAAGGGTCTTCAAAAACCATCCCGAAGAACTCTATATCTTCTATCTTATCTCGAGTTGGCATCTTGGCGGGCTGTATGTGCATGCCTCTGGCT
>PIJE02001931.1:24666-27166 GCA_002895965.2 Coryphaenoides rupestris | reverse complement strand
AACCACAGGCTGCACAGTACATTCCGGCTTTACGGCGCTAGCCTTTCACTGGTCATTAGGCCATGATGCAGCCGGTAAACGGTGGACGTGATCCCTCTGATGTGCTAATCAAGTGCGGTGGATGTGTCCGGTGGCATTTTACGAGGTGCATTTTACGAGCAGGCCGGCGCGGCCTATTTCTCCCCAATCTGCGCTCCCGCCCTCCCGAGAAGTCCAGCCGCTCGGCGAGGTCGTTTCATCGGAAATGTGACATTTTCACAGCAGATAAGGATCGGCTTGAGCCTGTTCTTTTGTCCGACAGATACCGCAATCCACGGTGCGGTCGGACAGCCATTCTCTGCACTGCTGCCAAGCATTGACTGCTGAAGAGTCAAGGGGCCACGCTACAGACTCCTTTATTAGCCCGTACAGGCGGACTACTGGACAACTCCTGAGCAGAAGACCATGGAAAGAGAGTGTGTGTGTGTGTGTGTGTGTGTGTGTGTGTGTGTGTGTGTGTGCACATGCGCGAGTGTACGTGTGTAGGAGAAAGTCAGAGTGAGATCGAGACTGTAAGAGTGAGCAGACAGGCAGCAACAGCCAACATATGTGGGTTTATTATATCTGCAGCCACACAGTAAAACATCAACATCATTGGGATTTTAGACACAAACATAAGTGATCACAAACAAGAGGCATCTCTGTACAAACTGCAGGTGTAGAGACAACATAGGCCTATAAATGTGAGAAGTAAAGCCGTTTTTGGCAGATTCAAAAGTTTTGAATGAACGAACACTTGGCTTGGCTTCTGCCAAGTGCTAATTGCTGCAGTTGGATGTGCGATGTGCCCACTACTTTACAGTCCCAGACGGTGGTCTATGATGATCCCCACGGCTGCTGCTACTAGATCCATTTCTATGGCGATGACTTGTAGATGGAAGTCTGTTGCTACAATTTGCTGCCGCCCCCTGAGTACAGAGCTGCTGCTGTGTACTGCTGCCTGGATCAGTGTTGCTCATTCCTCTCAACTGGCAACAGCTCCTAGAACAGAGCAGCATGCTGCTCCCTATTGGTTCCACGATAAGCACGCACAACTGGAGGTACCCCTCTATCCCAAAGTGTACGCTTGCATGCACTTGTGCATGTATGAATGCGTGCGTACGTATGTGTGTGTGTGTGTGTGTGTGTGTCTGTGTGTGTGTGTGCGTGTGTGTGTGTGTGTGTGTGTTGCTGTCTGCTCCTTCAGTGAAAACCACTCAAAATGAAGGCCTATGGGAGCCCATCTGAGCTTTCCCTGGGCTGTGGGCTGGATTAACAGCTCAGTTCATCAACAGGAACCAGGACGATCCATAACACGATGTCTCTCTTTCTCTCGCTCTCTCTCTCTCTCTCTCTCTCTCTCTCTCTCTTTCTCTCTCTCTCTCTTTCTCTCTCTCTCTCCTTCTCTCTCCCTCTCTCTCTTGCACAACACACAGACAGACAGAAACACACACACAGAATGCAAATGCATTCCGCATGGATCCGCGGCCCACCGAGGTCGCCACTAGAACCGGTGTGTCCGTTATCCGGCCATCCTTCAGCTGACAGAGAGTCAATTAGAGGTGAAACTATCACGCGTGGAGATGGGAACCCACCCCGGGGATTAGATAAAAAAACATGCTTGGACACATCCGACTGTCAGCCGCCTCATCAGCTAGTAAGGAGGTAGAGATTTTCTGGCCATACACACCGTGTCACTAGTGCTTAGCGGCTTGACGCACTGACCGGAGGCTCGTGGAAACAGTAGAGCGACCCAGATAAATTGACTGTCATGTTTACAGACAAGAAGCAACCAGTTCCCGATTAACCCGATATCTTCCCTCAGCACATGAGGCGGGCGCATCTAAATGACATCGGAAATGTTTAATGAACACAAACTCCCGGGGGTACATAAATTGTCTTTATCCTAAATAAATGGGACAAATTGTGTCAGGGTTGGTGTTTGGTTGGTGCTGAGGTTGCCTGTGAGAAGCTTTCGAGCGCCAATGTGATATGCACTCGGCTGTACTGCAACGGGAGCAAGTTTGGCACCAAATAAAGAATATATATATAAAAATATGTCCTTCACAGGTGGTAGGTAGCGCGGGCAAACTTTCCCTCCGATGCCAACAACCCGGTATCCATGGAAACAAAGCAGCAAGTTTTCCATCAAAGCGGCGGGAACGCGGTTGAGTGTATGTACCGCCGCCGACCCCGACCCCGGTTGGCGGTAGAAAAACGCTGCAGACTGATCCGATGCGATGTATAGCTTTAGAAAACGTTTGTGCTGCGGCGGGTAAATAAACACAAGACCGAAGTGATATCTATATCGCGCTCCACCGGTTCAACCCACACACACACACACACACACACACACACACACACACACACACACACACACACACACACACACACACACACACGAAAGTACACACACACACAACACAACACACACCAATCCTCGTCTCGACTGAGTGTTAATACGAACACAATACGACACCAT
>PIJE02001931.1:0-23346 GCA_002895965.2 Coryphaenoides rupestris | reverse complement strand
TGTACCAGGATTTTGGAGCAAAGAGAAAAGAGTGAAAGTGAAAAGAAAAATGAAAGGTGTCAGAGGGAGGAGACAAGTGAGGTTTTTTGTTTACGGGGCGATGCTTTCGGGCGCGGAGTGTTTTAGGGTGACAGAGCGAGACAATTCCACCAGCGCTTAGACGCTGCCTATAAAAACTAAAATGAACGGTCGCTCGGCAAATCTCCTTCTTCATTTAACTACAGAGGGCTCCCAAGGGGCACTCTGTAAACTTATTGTCTGCAGCGACATAACGTCCAACCTATGGCTCACTTTGATACTTTAATGAAACCTTTCTCTCTCTCTCCCTCTCGTCCTCTTTTGTTGTGTGTGTACTGTGCATGCATGAGCTGCTTTTGTTTTTTTTTGGCTTTTCCCTTTTTGCAATTATTACGTCTCCTCATCGACATAAACTCAATCTTTCTCTCCTCTCCTCTCCACCGCCCGTACCTCGGCTAGGGGGGGTCGGGCTCCCCTGTGGAGGTGGACCGTGCTTATAATTACAACTCATGCCGACTTCCCTCGCCATGAATTCTCATTCAGAATCTATTACCGAGATGAATTAAATTTGCTGCACGCCCTCTGAGGGAAAAGAATGATTACTGTATGGAGATGAAGGGTATTTTCATAATGCACCCTCCCCAAGACAGTAGAACGTGTGTGTGCGTGTGTGAGCATGCCGCGCTTGTGTGGTGAGCGATGCGCGTGTGGTGTGTGCGGTGTGTGCTGTCTTCAGCTGGCATGACCCAGACCACAGAGAGACTGGAGACAACATGTCAGTACACACACACACACACACACACACACACACACACACACACACACACACACACACACACACACACACACACACACCTGTACCAGGATTTGGAGCAAAGAGAAAAGAGTGAAAGTGAAAAGAAAAATGAAAGTGTCAGAGGGAGAGACAAGTGAGGTTTTCGTTTTACGGGGCGATGCTTCGGGCGCGGAGTGTTTAGGGTGACAGAGAGACATCGCCAAGCGCTTAAGACGCTGCCTCGTAAAAACTAAAAGTGCAACGGTCGCTCGCAAATCTCCTTCCTTCATTTAACTGACAGACGGCTCCCAAGGGGCCACTCTGTAAACTTATTGTCTGCAGCCGACAATAACGTCCAACCTATGGCTCACTTTGATACTTTAATGAACTTTCTCTCTCTCTTCCTCTCGTCCTCTTGTTGTTGTGTGTACTGTGCTGCATGGCTGCTTTTGTTTTTTTTTTTGCTTTTCCCTTTTTGCAATTATACCGTCTCCTCATCGACATAACTCAATCTTTCTCTCCTCTCCTCCTCCACCCGCCCGTTACCTCGGCTAGGGGGGGTCGCGGCTCCCCTGTGGAGGTGGACCGTGCTTATAATTACAACTCAATGCCGACTCCCTCGCCTGAATCTCATCAGAATCTATTACCGAGATGATTAAATTGCTGACAGCCCTCTGAGGGAAAAGAATGATACTGTATGAGAGATGAAGGTATTCTCCATAATGCACCCTCCCCAAGACAGGAGAACGTGTGTGTGTGTGTGTGTGTGTGTGTGTGTGTGTGTGAGCATGCGCGTGTGTGTGTGTGCGCGTGTGTGTGTGTCAGGAAAAAGAAAGAGAAAACAAGATAGATTCTTCTTTGCTTTCAGATAAATTCTCAAAAGTTTTTAATTGGTAATTTCCGCCACGCAAGTCTCAACGGCACGAAAACGTTTTTCCTTCTCATTGACGCCTTGAATTTGTTGTTCCACCATCGTTATTTTTTTAAATTAAGCTTCTTGTTACAAAGGAGGAATTGAGCACATGATCAATGTGATTCAAGCATACATCAAGAGGGTTGTAGATGGAAACAAATGAATCACTGGGCCAATCTCAACCTGCCACTTTTTCTTATTACATAAATAGCAGTGGCCACATTGAGACATTGAGAGATTAGAGATTTATATCTACACGTCTTGCGATCTGCAGCTTTTAACCGGTTCAATTTAAGACTTTCTAATACCTTTTTAATACCACTTAGAACACAATTTAATACCGATTTCACGGCCCAGCGGCTGTATGTAAATGACAGTCCTCCTCGACAGCAAATAGTCATGCGAGCAAGTAAACAAGAGGGGTATGTAAGGCTATGGCTGTAACAGCACAGCCTAATAATAGATTAATTAAGCAGCTATATCAAACCAAAGCATGTTGAATATTTAAATGTAATGTGCCATTTGCTATTACATGCTATTGCTTTGCTTTAATACAATGTGTGTGTACGCTTGTGTGTGTGTGTTAAGGGATGTGAGCGGGGGGGGTTGGAAAACTTGTGAGGACCAATGGTGCAAAGCGGGGCCCCATAATCGCCCCCCGGGGACAAAAAAGAGCAAAAAATGTGAACACACGCACACTTGAGGGGACCCATGAGGAGAGACGCAGGAATGTGGCGATCGGATGGCGATGGGGTGACGTAAAATAAAAAAAAAAGGGCGGGGAAGGGGGGTTCGGGGGTCACGCCACCGGGGCGTCCCTGTATTATTGCAAAGCGCCACTCACAACGCAGACGCCGTCCACAATCAACAGTGGAATGAGGGAGTTCTCCTGGTGGAATGTGTCCTTTGTTGACCCAGGCGAGGGGTAAACAAACCTCGGTGAGGACGGGCTGTGTGGTGGTCATGGGTGGGTGGGTAGGGGAACAACCCCAGATTTATAGACGTCGCCGCCGTACGGTACGCGATCTATCATGTCAGAGAACAGAGGAGACGGTGGAATGCCACAGTACCCTAGCACTCCCCCCCCCCGGGCGTCAGGCTGCTCCTGATACACCGTGGCACGCTAGCTGTCACTCTGGAGACCGCAGATCATGTGAAGCTATGAAATCAGATAGAATGATGAAGAGAAAGCGTGAGAGAGAGAGAGAGAGAGACAGAGAGAGAGGTAAAGAGAGAGAGACAGAATTAGAGCGAGAGGTAAAGAGAGAGTGAGATAATCGATAATTGTTTTTTATGCTGTTTACCGCAATTTCGTTTCTTTTATATTTTTTATTGCATTTACTGTGTTTGTTGCTGTTTTTCTTAATGTATAATTCCTTTGAGTACCTTCTAAAGCGCTATATAAATAAAATGTATTATTAATATCATTAAAGAGAGAGTGAGAGTAAGGGAGAGAGAGTGACAAAGCAAGATAATAGATAGAGAGAGAGAATGAGAAAGAGAGACAAAAAATGAGTGAGAGAAAAGAGTGAAAGGGAGAGAGAGAGAGAGAGAAAGATAAGATAAGATAAGAGATAAGATAGAACTTTATTAATCCCGAAGGAAATTCTTGTGCCAGGTTTCATAGCAATGAGTGCAATCTGTTTGCCTTTCTCGTGTGCACGTTAATGAACACATGCGTGCTCTGCTTGTGTGTGTGAGTGCTGCTGCCAGGCACTCCGACTGCAGGAGCGACAGGGAGACTCTGTGATCTGATGACCGCCTGCCAATCACACAGCCAGTCTTGTCAGCCGTCGTCAGTCAGCTGTCCGTGGCTTTGGTTCCGCGGAGCTTGTTTGCTCAACTCATGCCACGTAAACCC
This sequence comes from Coryphaenoides rupestris, assembly GCA_002895965.2. Lineage (NCBI taxonomy): Eukaryota > Metazoa > Chordata > Actinopteri > Gadiformes > Macrouridae > Coryphaenoides > Coryphaenoides rupestris. Next base: position 19,779 of record PIJE02001931.1, on the reverse strand, counting down.
TCATGCCGGCTCGTGATTGGCTGGTTTGAATTTAAGGTTGAAGATGATAGGTTGAATTGGAAGCATTCCCAAACAAATTATGTTTTTAATTACAGCAACAAATGCATACATTGGGCAGCGAAATCTGTGAACATATATTGAAGACATGCTGAGAGGTGTATTATAGACAATATGAACACAGGCTGTCGTGTTGTAAAAGTCAGGTCAAATGACTGGAAAATAATGCAGAAATGATAGAGATCGATATGTGCCTCAGGGTGAAAAAACAAGTGACAAGAGTGTAAGGCAACAGGCCCAGAGACTTTCAATACGTCTCATTAAGTGTGTTGGTGCACACCGCATTGTTCATATCTGATTTGATGGACAGAGGTTGTCAAGGGCATGAATACAGCAGTCTCTCACCACACCTTCCTGTCTCTCTCTCTCTCTCCCTCTCTCTCTCCCTCTCTCTCTCTCTCTCTTCTCTCTCTCTCTCTCTCTCTCTCTCTCTCTCTGTCACACACATTCATTATATGCAGTGTACAGTATATTCTATGCAGTACATATTCTCAATATTACCACACATACACACACACACACACACACACACACACACACACACACACACACACACAGTAGTACACACACACAAAGGCTACTATGGTGTTTATGTGCATGTATGAGGCTGTGTGTGTCTGTCTTTGCATGTGTATGTATCTGTGTGCGTGCATAAGTGAGACAAGTGTGTGTGTGTGTGTGTGTGTGTGTGTGTGTGTGTGTGTGTGTGTGTGTGTGTGTGTGTGTGTGTGTGTGTGTGTGTGTGTGGTGTCCATAGAGGGCTCTCAGACAACGGTTACCATAGCCATGTACTGAGTGACACACACCTGGTCAGGTCGTGCCAGGTCCACCCTTTAATCTCAGAACATCTAAGAGGGGAGCCATTTTACACCGTCCCTCCATCCCCAGTCTGTAATAACATACTCTGTCTAGCCTTAAGAAAGCACATAATGACTTCACTTGGCACGCTGTCCGACTAGTCCTCACATCTTCATTCTTCGCACCCCGTGAAGAACTATAATGCGATATTATCGACTGCATTTCTCGCTGTCTACCTGATACTCTCTTATTGTGTGAGCGGGGAGCCCCTGGGCTTGTATTGATTTGAACTCACCAAACGAGTTCCAGGAACCTCCGACAGGAGCCCAGCTCCATCTGGCCCACGGCACTGGATTTCTGCTCTCGCCTCCTGTTGTTGTTGTTTTGTTTTGGCATTGGATGTGGTATAGAGCAGTATAGCACATTGACTAGCGAGGACTTTGGAGACAAACCATACACGTGACCTTTGCACTTTTTGTTGGAAACTTTTTTTAGGGTGCACCATTCCACAATATCGTGCGGTGGTTACACCCAAAGATTGTCTTTCTTTGTCCTGCCAAAGTTCCACGAAAATATGTACCTACATTCATATTATGTTAATGAAATCCAATAAACCTTTTGCCTTGAAGTTACTCACGGTATGATTTAAAACATGATCATATTTATCTAATAAGGAACTAAATAGTACAACTGATTTCTGCTGCCAGCATGTGTCTCTCCCTCGCTGTGGTCTATAAAAGATAAATCAGCGATGAAAAATAAATCAACTTTTCCCCCCTTTTTTTTGTGGGGCCGCTGTCAGAGGGGCCGTGGCGGGGAGACAGGGTCCAGATGACGGGCTATTAGGGGGGGACAATGAGTTTTATGACATAGTTAACCTCACTGACAAAAGCTCTGGCTCAATGGACCTCTCACTCCACAGCGCCACAAAAGAGGACAGAGAAGAAGGGCCAAGCACTCTCTGATACGCCGCGCCATAAATAGCTCTGTTTCTCTTCTGTTTATGTAGGTTTTTTTTCCGTGCCCAAAGGAGGGAATGCTGGGATTCAATGGCAACAGATATTTAAAAAGTTAATATGTAACCTCATTACCAAATGGTCGGCCGCCAGTACCCAATATAAACACACGCAGCAGGCTGTATTTGCATCTCTTATAGCAAGATTGAAGCAAGGTCCACTCTGAACTGTGTCCAGACTAAGAATCAAAGATGTTGTATAAGTACATTTTTGTATGTACTTTTTTACATTTTTAGTGGAATTCCCAGTTCACAATACTATTATATTGCTATGTAATCAATCTAATAGCATTAGTTGTAAATAAATACTACGAAATACTATGGAAAATGAAGGTGATTTCAGGTCCATGAATGCAACGGTGCTACGAGCCAATATCCTGATCCTGTTGACTCGTCAGTTTGAGAAAGGCCAGTCTCAGAGCTTGATTTTCTAGGAGATATCAAAGTGTCCCGTTCATCTGAAACACGGCTTTCATCAGGTATTCAGGTGACGGGGGAGTCTGTCTCGGGTGCAGGGTGGATAGGCTGATAGCGGCTGACAAAGACTAAACCTATCTCTCCAAACTTAAGCATCCAGGGGGAAGCCTGGAGCCATGGACCCCGTCCAACAGAATTCTAATTTGATATCTTCGCATCAAAGTGGCCGGGGGGGTGGGGGGGGGGTGGTGGTGGTGGTGGTGGTTAATGTCGTCGTGAAGAAAATCTAAGTCCAGGGAAAATGGCTTTCAAAGAGTTTCCGTCTTGTATGCAGATCACCACCTCCTAGTCCTGTCCTCTTGCCAATGGTAATGAGACAGTTATACATTATTCTTATCTTTATGCACCACAGCGATATATTGCGGTCTCTTTCTACAAATGTACTCATTGTAAGTCGGTTGGGATAAAAGCATAAATGTAAATGTAAATTAAAAGATGACGTTGTTCAATTTTGTACATTTTGAGGCCATGATAATGCAAGCAAATTCCACCGATAGGCCCACCATCTCAGGGCCAACATGACCATTAATTTAGCTTGAACAAAACAAAGCACGCGCACACACACATAGCAGCCTGCAGTAAGCCCGCCAGAAGTCCACATTTCTGGACTTCTACATGGAGCTCGACTCACTCAACGTGTCATCTGAGAAAAGAGGACATGATTTACAAAGACGCTGCCGTATTATAGCGCATAAGCTGCTTGTAAATGACAATAGGTGCACGAAAAAGTTGATGCCTGTAAACAAGCAAATGGTTCCTTGTAAAACGCATATTCATGGGCGTAGCGAGTGCCAGGATAAGGCATAAAACATGGAGCCCGAGCCCTAGCGCGGCCGGTCTCCCATCGGGATAAAGTGGTCTGTTTGCAGTTGGCCCAATGCTAATACCCTTTCATTAGGTTCACCATGCTAACACACACTCAATGGCAGTTGTGTCAACATAGCGGAGCTGACTTGACTTTGAGGGGCAGGGCCAGCCAAAGAATAAATTGGGGTGACTTTGAACAGCACTATAAGTATATGTATGGGTCCCTGTTTCACCTTTCTCATTATAAACCTGAAGTGGTGTGTGCAGTTGCAGGGCCAGGAATCAACTTTTTACCAAGGATGGATGCTTTTCCTTGATTGCCTGCAATTTTTTTGGTCTGTACTCTGGGCATTTGAGGTGGAAGTTTGAATCTCTTCTCATCATCGAGCCACCAAATAGAGCCAACAGCTCTACAACTTCCTAAGAAGCCAAAGCGGTTTTTATCCCGCACTCTCTCTTTGTAGGCCATATCTTTGCACCACCTGGACGAGAGGGGAGCTACCCCCAGCCCACCCCACCTCACCCCACCACTCAAGCACCCTCCCCTCCCTTCCATCGGTGACCTCCGTGACCTCCGTGTCACTGTTTCTCCTCAACGTTCGCAGACGCCCGAGGCTGAGCCGAAACGGTCCGACACCTCCCAGTGGAACCACAAATCAGCACCAGATGGCCGGCTGGTGGTCGGCCGCTACCACCAGAGTGGTCAGAGAGAGAGGTTGTGATTCAACTTAATACGGGAAGACTGCTCCTTTCTGCACCTGTGTGTGTGTGTGTGTGTGTGTGTGTGTGTGTGTGTGTGTGTGTGTGTGTGTGTGTGTGTGTGTGTGTGTGTGTGTGTGTGTGTGTGTGAATGCGGCAAGCCTCATTATTAATGGCATTATGGACGGTCTCTGAGCACTGAAACCCCGGCGGGCACACAGTCAGCAAGAGCATCAGCAGCTACGGCTATGACGCGAACACATGGCAAACTTGAGCTCCATAATTGACACTCCGCACCGCCCACTCGAGGATTTCAACGGGGCCACGATCTGCAAGCGGCAAAGCTGATCAACCCAAATGCCAGCCTCTCCCTCTCTCTCTCTCTCTCTCTCTCTCTCTCTCTCTCTCTCTCTCTCTCTGTCTCTCTGTCTCTCTCTCTCTCTCGCTCTTGCTCGGCTGGGGACGTGTGCGCAGTGCATTAGCATTCTAATCACAAGGATTTGGAGTTGATTGGCATGAAAGAGAAAGGTGGAGTTGGGGGGGGGTGGTGAAGGTGGCGGTGGTGAAGGTGTGCGGTGGGGTAATTGACTGACACTGAAGATTTAGATTAAATGTGTATCTACCGCCCCGCCCCCCCCCCTCCCTCTCCACATTTGGCGGATGGACTGTTACAGATGTATGAGGAAGGCCCCTGGACACTGGAAATGGACGTACTATGAAAAAACGCGTGCATAATTAACAACGTTATCCCTCTAAATAAACAAAAAGATGACACGGCATGAAAGAGGGCCATTGTAGTCCATCGCCAGCGGTGGACTCCTGGGCACCGTCTGATGGTGATGATGATGGTGATGATGCCAACGTGGTGGGTTTGGCGTTGCCGCGGCTACTGTGTGAGGAGCTCTTTGTTGTCTACAGTGCGTCTGTGTCCAGACCGCCGTAACACGGCCGGGCAAGCTGCCCTGCGGCGATGATGGAGTGAGTGACACATTGAGGTCACCACACGGCACATGCAAGACAACCAGAACCCCCCCCCCTCCTCCTCGCCCCACCCCCCTTCCCTCCCCCCCATCAGAGCTGCCCCACAGAGGTCTAGCCGTGGTCGGTGTGTCCGTCACGGATACTGTCAGCTCCAGCGGGCTGCTAATATAACCAGAGTTGTGGTGTGATGGAGACACCATGGAAACCACTCTCGCAGAAGAAGACTCCAGTGCACTGTGGAAAAGGTATTAAAAACAACTTTCAACAAAAAAAAGCGAGGAGAACGAGTGGGATTTATGTCAGACGTAAAGTAACTGCGCGTTAGGGACCCCTGGATGAGGCTACGGGTGAAGGAAATCCCACAGGAGCTGTTGGTCGGTGGATGTGGCAACGTAGCAAAAGAACACCGGGTAAACAGCTGCCCTCTGGCTCCCAGGTGCTGCTGACAACGGAACCTGCTCCCGTTCTTTTACAGGGGCCAATTAAAGAGTCCCTGTTTCACTCAGGCAGCCCCGGTCTATCTTCGGGGCTTATAGGTGGCCCTGAGTCTCCAGACACTGCAGCGGTGCGGACAATAGGAAGACAGCGACAGAAAAGGTCATATGTCAGTCATTGTTAGGCTGGAGAGAGAGAGAGAGAGAGAGAGAGAGAGAGAGAGAGAGAGAGAGAGAGAGAGAGAGAGAGAGAGAGAGAGAGGGGGGGGGGGGGGAGAGACATATGGGGAGCCCAGGTAGAAGCCTTTCTATTTAATGCCTTCAATCTGCCACCGAAAAGCGTCTGATAGTGCACCGAACCCCCTGCTGGTAGAAAGAAGTTTGAAAGAAAGAGAAGGTCTAAGAGAGAGAGAGAGAGAGAGAGAGAGAGAGAGAGAGAGAGAGAGAGAGAGAGAGAGGAGAGAGAGAGAGAGAGATTGGGAGAGATCGAGGGAGATTGAGATATCAAGATCGAGAGACAGAGAAAGAAATCGAGAGACAGAGAGAGAGATCGGGAAGGAGAGAGAGTTGAGAAGTTGTTCCCACCAGAGATCCGTCTTATTGGATTTTGGCTGTGAGCGTTCATCACTCATGACCATTGTGCTGCTCAGGGATTGGACACGGGACCCTAATGAAAGACCACCTGCTGGCAGCACCCCCCGCACACCGTGCATTGTGCTCGCACGGCGGGGAACAATCTCAGACTGGACATTAATGTAGACGCTAATGCAGGCTGTGTGGCGATAAATATTGTCAACAATTGCTATTAAAAACCCCAATTACATAGTGATGAGGGAAGGAGGGGGCGGCCGCAGGGGCGTCGAAAATGGCAGCGTGTGAAATCGATTGCACCGTGGCCGACGAGCCGTGGTGCACCGGCCGACGTGATGCTTCTGGCTCTTCTCCATGTAACTAACTCACCCTCACGCTCGGTCTGCTGGGGGTGACCCTCACCCGCCCTTGTGCAGCTCCATGTGTGATAACAAGCCTCCTCAGACAGACGCCCACACACACACACATGCACACACAGAGGCACTAAAAATTGATTGCAACAGGTCAGTGATATCTGTTGTAGAAGAAGGCTGCATAGTATTCTGCTGTTGTGGAGAAACAGAATCTCTCTGAGCTATTCTTGTTGATGAGTTGGTAGAGCCATTTTCTTAAAAGCTAATCCTGTAGCAGGACTGGTAGAGCTATTGATCTTAAACTACCTATTGCAGTGTTGGTTTTTACTTCAACGAATCTCGTAACAGTACTGGTAGAACTATTTCTCTTAAAGTAAGAGAAATAGCAATGTTGGTTTTACTGTTGTGGTAGAGGATACTCGGAGTTAATGTTGTCGCAGTGTTAGTAGAGGTATCTACCGTAAAGTAACTTGTATAACAGTGTTGGTTTGTTGTGGTAGTGTTGGTACTTTCTAAAAAGGGAATCTTGTTGTTGTATTGTTGGCAGAGATATTGGTCAAACTCAATTATTGCAGAGTTGTTGTTGCAGACTTGACAGGGATGACTTACATTAGAATATTAAGAGGTGTACACGCCCAGGGATAATCACCCAGTTTTATCCCTGGTGTTTATCCCTGGTGTTTATCCCTCGTGTTCAACCTACCTAAATTCTCCCATGTAACCCCTCTCTTCCGCGCCCTCCACTGGCTCCCGGTAATCGCTCGCATTCGATTCAAGACACTGGTACTGACTTTCATGGCCGTCACCGGAACCGCCCCTACCTACCGCCCCAACGTTAGTCAAGACCCACCTGTTCAGAGTTCACCTGGACTCTACATAACCCCCCTCCTTAACAAGAGACTCAAGACCCACCTGTTCAGAGTTCACCTGGACTCTACATAACCCCCCTCCTTAACAAGAGACTCAAGACCCACCTGTTCAGAGTTCACCTGGACTCTACATAACCCCCCTCCTTAACAAGAGACTCAAGACCCACCTGTTCAGAGTTCACCTGGACTCTACATAACCCCCCCCAGCACTAACCTGCGTGTTTATATGTCTTAACATTTATTAATGGCACTGTTGTTGTTCGTTCTCAGATGTTGTAGCATGCTTAGAATTGCACGCCTGCCCAGCTACTTATGCAGGCAACTTGGCAATTATGAAACTCGTTCTATTCGTCTCATAAATATGAATGCTGGAAAACAGCTCTATTTTTATCTTCAGGTACCACAGTGATATATTGCTGCCTCTCCTTCAACAAATGTACTCTTAAGTCGCTTTGGATAAAAGCGTCTGCCAAATGCCCTAAATGTAAATGTAAATGTGAGCTGAACAGCCTCGGGGAACCCTCCCCACCATCCCAACCTGTCATTTCCTCGTTAATTGGACCAATCTGTGATCGGAGAGGTGCTAGTTTTTATTTCCCGGTCACAGGTTGAGCTCTGTGGAAGACATTAGCACCTGGAATGCCACGTGTCAGTGCTGACCACACACTGACATGCACACTCACACATACACACACAGCCACATAGACAAAGACACAGACACACACATACACACAGTTCGATATGCACACACACACACACACACACACACACACACACTCTCCAGGGGAATTGGTGTGTCTGTCTTTCTCCTGTTCACTTTATCTGCTGTTCTGTTTATCTTTTTCAATTTAACACTCCCCCTCTCTTTCTCTCGCCTATCTCTGTCCGTCTCTTCATCCGTCTCCCTGTCGCCTTATCTTCGCCTCCACACAGACACATGCCCACAGACACACACACACACACACACACACACACACACACACACACACACACACACACACACACACACACACACACACACACACACACACACACACACACACACACACACACACACACACACAACACACACACACACACACACACACACACACACACACACACACACACTCTAATACAAGATGCTTGAAATGTAAAGGTGCTATATGTAAAACTGACACAGCATATAAAATAGGTACTGCAGTCCAAATGCACAATATTGGAGAGCGTTGTCTCCACCCGCCCACTCCTCGTGCTCCCCAGACTGGAAGCTCACGCTGCTTGCCAGGTTGAGGACACTGAACGAGCACAAGACAAGCCGCGTGCACCATTATATATGCCGAGCACAACTATTCTACTGTCCCAATGACAAGCGACGGCGACGAGTCGTACACTGTCAGTTGATCATGCGACGATGATCCTCTCTTTGTCTGCTGGTTCTCCTGGTCCTATCTGTGCAGGGGTAGCCGGTGGGCGGAGCTGAGAGGGTCGTCAGCTGGTGCACCTGTGCAGGTGTGGCCTGCAGGCTTCATAAGGTGGACCACATGAGTCTCTCTCTCTCTCTCTCTCTCTCTCTCTCTCTCTCTCTCTCTCTCTCCTCCTCCTCCTCCTCCCTAAAGGCAGGTTGGCTTTTGGTTTGGTTCCTTTTTGGTTCTGTGGTTTAGTTTTGGGCTTAGTCTAATGGTTAGTTCTATGTTTCCAACATCGCCACCCCAGCACATGTTCCACTCATCCCGACACTACATTCACCACTGACTATACAGATTACTTACTTATGTTATACTCTTATATTATCTTACTTTATTTCTAATAAATATGCTATATGCCATATAATGTGTGGACTCGCTTCTTTGTTACGCCACTGAGCCTGGTCATAACAATCAGCTAATTTATACATTTGCAATTTTTGTATTGTTTGCATGTATTAACTAGCTCATGGGGATTTTGTATGAAAATGTCAATGTTAGCAAGATGCATGGCTGGCTATGTTTACAAAGACAAATATAACATTAGTGGTATGTTCAGCAAGTAACAACTATATATGTTTTAGGTTGGGAAGAATCTATTACAATTTCAGTTGATCCAGTTTGTTTGCTTGACTCCACGGCTGCAGCACACTGTGTTTGTGTGCCAACGTTTCATATCTGGCAACCCAGGGTACTCGTGTACTCAGAGAATAGTGGATCACACAGACCAAAACAAAAACAGATGTTCAGGCCCGCCATGGACATTTCAAAGGTGAACACACTGGCTGGAGCATTGTTGTCGGGGAAGCCAGCATTTTGACTTGTTTCCTTAATCTCTGATAGCATATCATGGTCATTTTATGATAATGGAACCTTTATTTGATTTAAGCTATTTCTTGTTCTACAGAACTATGGAAACAAAATGTTCAATATGTTGAACGTATTGTGTACGTATACTATATATATATATATACTGGAAAGGTGGCTTTTTGTTTCATTCACTGACTGTTAGATGTCAGGCAGACTGGAATCTATTGCCCATGTGGAACTACATACTAAATTAATCTACACTGATGTTTTCTCCACTGGTGTCTTAACTTCATATCTTCTAAATCACATACCTACACATACACTGGCTTGGTACGTTGACAAAAATGCATGAAGTTCCATCGGGTGACCACAATTTTCCATTGGGTAACCACTAAGCCATCACAGTGCACGACAATAATGAGTATAAGAATATTGGCATAGATTCAACTGGAAGCTTTTGGCACAGCGCACCGACTTTTATAAATCACCATTGTGTACATTATTGTTTCCACCCACTGCCTTTTCCAAAAATTCATTCATATTTACTTAGACCCTTCCAAAAAAGTGAAACATAATCCACAACAGAAGATAATTCCAATAGCAGAAAAGGCTGCCTTTTCTAAGGTATTGTCTCGTTCCACTGGCTCCATATCTCCTGAGTGGAAACATCATGGATCTCTCAAACCATAATGTTTTCTGAAACCTCCCGAACAGCCCTGGGACCTCAGGGGGAACTGAGAAACTCAACGAAAGACGAACGACAAAGCAACCCATCAACCGCATAGCGCAACACATGCAACTCTAATGAAAGCCACTGTGATGTCCTTCGAAAACCATCACAAGGAAAGAGAAAAAAAACAACAACAACAACAACAACAACAATGACAACACATGCTTGTTTTAATTGCTATGTGGTCCCACCGCACGGCTCCTGTTTACTGTAGTTTTGATGCGTGACCGGGGCAATTTGCCAGGGAATTTGGCTCCGCCTGCACACCGAACACAGAGGCCAGCTTTCCCCAACACACGGCGGCACAGCACAGTGCTTCTAATTGCGAAAAAAGGGGGGAAGCCATGGCTCTCTTCATAGCGGTATATAGCATGACGACAACTATTTATTATTTTCTATGTCTATGTCTATGTCTTATAGCCAACAGATTTTTCTTTGAAAAAACGATATCGACTCAATGTATCAAAAATAAAATCTGACATGGAGATATTTTGTTATTTTATTCTTAAGATGATGCTGTCATTGTTGAGCGACTTGCGCATCACACGGACGTGATGGAAATAGTTGTTTACATGGTTTTTTTCATACATTTTCATTTTCTATCATGACAAGAGGAAAATAATATGAACTAATCTACTTCCATTGCAATATTTACACTTCAATGGCTTCACTTCAATGCTTTTTATTCATGCTCTCGTGCGACATTAGCAGAGTGCGGAGCTAATAACACCTCTTTCCCCCGTCACTCAACGTAATGTCAGCAGGCGCTGGGGTTATGCAAGAAGAGCCCGGTGACTCAACAGCACACAATGAAAGCGCCCCCCTGCCTGGGAGCTACATTACATTTGTGAAGAATAAGACAGCGCATTCTGCCAGACGAGACGAGAAGGTCGGTGGGTGGATATATGTAAGAGTACGAGTGATAGTGGGAAGGAGGAGAGAGGGAGGGAGGGAGGGAAGGAGGGAGGTTGGGAAGGGGGAGGTCACGTAAATTCCTTTTTGACATTTTGAAGTGACTTTTCAAGGGCTGATTAGACGAGGAGAGAGAAAGCAGCGCAAATCCGGCATGCCTGCTTTGAGGTTGTTAAAGGTGTTTAATTACCTTTATCATTTTGATGCACAAAGCGACAGAAGCTGAGGAAAGAAAAAACTAAAATCGAGGATAATGCTAAATTAACCGGCCTAATTGAATTTGTAATGGACGATTCTGTCTCAAATTCAGATTGGTGAAGTTGAAATAGTTTTTTATTTTAGAATCAATTCTCGCCTTTGCTTCAAGAACTTGTTGTCGATACCGGTTTGGATTGGATACTAGTGTCTACCAATTGAGGTTCATCACAAATTCGGTTAGGTTAAATAATTAATAAAATGGTCATCATGTAACAATCAATTGGGTGTTCCAATCAGGTAGGAAAACATCTACTACCAAATCAACTCTGATGTGGTTCTACAAACACATCCCATTACTTTTGAATATGGGAAGAGGCTCCAGTAGTAGCCGCCTGATTGTGGATCTCTATTTTGTATTGTGGCAATAGACTATTTCGATCCAGCACAGCCCAGAACGAACATGCGCTAAGCCCGGAGACATTGATGAGCTACAAACAGACAACAAACGGAGTCCTCGATCTTTCTTCGATAGACTATAGCGATAGAACAACGAGGCGGCCGGTTGCAACAGAAATGATTAAACAAACGAGTAAAAATCAAGGGCCTGGGTGACTGCAGCCAACTCCTGGGGCATCTGGTGTGAAGGAACTGGGTAAAGTTCAAGCTGACATACAGTCAGGCAGCGGTGAGAGCAGGGGAAGAGCAGCACGGACAGACGGAAGACTGATAGCTTTTCATCTCCCGCCATTTCCATCAGTTCTCTATCACTCCTGATCAAACCTGACCGCTTCAGCCATCTGGACAACTTCTCCAAGGAGAAACAAGCTACCAAATGACAGCGGTGATGAAATAGTCATCTTTCGCTCACACACACAGTATAGCCCTTTTTATGAACAACAAATGGATATTTGGTATCGATCCTTGCTATTATTATTCATATCTTTATTATTGTTAGAGTATTATTAGCGAGCACGTTATTATATTCCTTCAATCTGCACTGCTCCTTGCGGGCATCTCAAATGTATGACCACCTTTTGTAATGGAAATGGTTGATGGGTTTTCAGGCCCATGAGGTAATTCAGGCCCATTGTGAGTGGAGTGCTGAATGACGTGGTGGGGAACTGATTGATTATGTTGTGGAGAGTGGCAAAAAAAATACAAAAAGAGACTCTTTTGTCTTGTATTATTCATCTAGAGCCTTCCTCTTTCCTCTTTGATAGACGAATTGATTTATTTTGACAGCCACCTCATTGGGATTTTTCCCCCCCTGTCGATCCAAGACAAATCAAGTCTTTGTTCTGAGCTCTCCGCAAAATAAATGGAAAAAAAAGGGTTGAACAACGGAAGCAAAAAGCTGGAAAGGAAGATACGATGAGGCAAGGTGAGAGAGAGAGAGAGAGAGAGAGAGAGAGAGAGAGAGAAGAGAGAGAGAGAGAGAGAGAGAGCACTGCAGCGCAAACAGAAAATAGGGAATGAAAATCAAACAGACAAACAGGAAAAAAAACCACATTTATTTTATATATATACATTATATGTCTTTTTTTATACTTTTTTTTATACAAAACACAGATGCTAACATGGAATGTCTGTAGAGATAGACAGAGATAGACAGAGACAGCAAGACAGCAAGACAGCGAGAGAGAGAGAGAGAGAGAGAGAAGGGGTGAGGAGAGATATATATATATATAGAGAGAGAGAGAGAGAGAGTAGAGCAGCAAGAGGGAGGGAGGGCGGGAGAGCGTCGAGATACAAAAGCTTTTGGCTAAAGCCAGGATGGGTTCAACGTAACTGCACAGGGGGAGAGAATGAGCCATCTAAAATTAGACAACCACAACAACTGCCACAACATAGGGCTTCTAATACTGGTCGATCAAGCAACAAACACGGGTTTATCAGCATGGATTTGAAGCCGGGTCGCGGTAGCAGCCGGCTAAGCAGGGCCCCCCAGGCTTCCTTCTCCCCAGCCACACTCTCTAGTTCCTCCTGGGGGGTCCCGAGGCGTTCCCAGGCCAGACGAGATATATAATCCCTCCAGCGGGTTCTGGGTCTGCCCCGGGGTCTCCTCCCAGTTGGACGTGCCCGGAAAACCTCTAAGAGGAGGCGCCCTAATCAGATGCCCGAACCACCTCAGCTGACTCCTTTCGACGCGGAGGAGCAGCGGCTCTACTCCGAGCTCCCTCCGGATGTCTGAGCTCCTCACCCTATCTCTAAGGCTGAGCCCAGCCACCCTGCGGAGGAAACTCATTTCGGCCGCTTGTATCCGCGATCTCATTCTTTCGGTCACTACCCAAAGCTCATGACCATAGGTGAGGGTTGGAACGTAGATGGACCAGTAAATCGAGAGCTTCGCCTTCTGGCTCAGCTCTCTCTTCACCACAACGGACCGGTGCAGCGCCCGCATTACTGCAGACGCTGCACCAATCCGTCTGTCCATCTCCCGCTCCATTTTGCCCTCAATCGTGAACAAGACCCCGAGATACTTGAACTCCTTCGCTTGAGGCAGTAACTCATTCCCAACCCGGAGGGAACACTCCACCATTTTCCGGCAGAGAACCATGGCCTCAGAATTGGAGGTGCTGACTCTCATCCTGACCGCTTCACACTCGGCTGCAAACCTCCCCAGTGCATGCTGGAGGCCACGGTCTGATGTAGCCAACAGAACCACATCTTATATTGCTGCCTCTCCTTCTACAAATGTATTCTTTGTAAGTCGCTTTGGATAAAAGCGTCTGCCAAATGCCATAAATGTAAATGTAAATGTAAATCATCTGCAAAGAGCAGAGATGCAATTCTGAGGTCCCCAAACTGGACACTCTCCTCACCTCGGCTGTGCCTTGAGATTCTGTCCGTGAAGATCACGAACAGAATCGGTGACAAGGGACAACCTTGGCGGAGTCCAGCACCCACTGAGAACGTGCTTGACTTTGTGCTGAGAATACGGACGCAGCTCGCACTTTGTTCGTACAAGGACCGAATGGCACGTACCAACGGCCCCGGTACCCCATACTCCCGTAGTACCCCCCACAGGATTCCCTGGGGGACACGGTCATAAGCCTTCTCCAAGTCCACAAAGCACATGTAGACTGGATGGGCAAACACCCCAAGCCCCCCCCAACAACCCTGCGAGGGTAAAGAGCTGGTCCACTGGTCCACTGTTCCACGGCCAGGACGGAATCCGCATTGTTCCTCATGAAGCTGAGGTTCGAGAAACCGGGCAGAATCACCATACAAATACTCAGACAGTTCTGTGCCGCATCCCAGACAATGGGGATAGATGGAATTGACCTGTTTGTGCAACAAGTTTGGGAAGATGTCTGCCAATCACGTTCTCTGAGAGCAGCTGTGATTGGATTGATATGGCATCAAGGATGGGAAGGGGGGAAGTGGGGGCTTGCATGAATTTATTGCATTGTTGTCTAAAAGCGAAATTTGGTTTCCTTTCCCCGATCGCTGCCTCTCCCCTCCGCATCCAGCACTGACGGCAAATTGTCAAAAGTGGCGAGGCAATTACCACTGTCATTTTCACTTCTGCCGTGCCACAGAGATCGAGTGTCACGTATTACATCTCGTCTCAGCTCGGGTAGTTCACAAGGAGAGCAGGTATAATCAAGGTTTCCCTGACGGGGGGGAGGAAGAGAGCGAGGGAGGGAGGGAGTGGGAGGGTGGAGAGCTAATCATTATTCGGAATGCAGCGATGTTCACTCTCCAATCTTAGCGAACATCACAAAATCATCCCTCTCTCACCCCCCTGACGACGTCCAGACTGTTCTTCAGACAATGCAATCTGCCTCTGAATCAGACATAAGAGCTGTTTGTCATATTCATAAACACATACAAGGAAGATAGACACACACACACACACACACACACACAGATGCACAATAGCTCACCAGACACAATCAAAGTTCAACAAATCAAAGCCGGCTCCTTGCACTGCCATGGACAATTTATATTCCACATGAATATTGAGATACTGCTCTACACATAGAAACGTAACACTGCTATCTTATGCAAGACACCCAAACCATGGCAATCACGACAGAAAGATACAGGTATACTTTCAAAGAGAATAACATGATAGACAGAGAGAGAGAGAGAGAGTGTGTATGAGAGAGACAGAATTGTGAGACAGAATTTATATGTTTTCATTGCCTCCTTACGATCACCTTGGCAGCGGCAGGCAAGCGGGAGCTGCGCTGGACAGCTAATCATTAGCCAGTTAGCCTCGGTGGTGGCCCGGGTTCCACGCAGGACGATAAAGACCCACAGGCACCCTGGGCTCACAGCTTAATGATCCAGAGATCGGGCCGGGATTTACGCACTCTGGGCTTCTGCCGTGGCCCCTTTCCCATCCGCTGGAGCCAAGGGGCTGAAACTTCATAAAAAACAAGGAAACAATGGTCCGCAATGAAAACCACGGGCAGGTCCTTGGAGGGGGAAAAAAAACTAAAAGTAAGCAGACACCAGTTACCAGAAAATAAAAAGCTTCCAGGTGATTGGATAGTAAATAATCGGCGAGCCAAAGAGCATCCCGGTCACACTGTAAGGGGGGGTGGGTTGGGCGGGTGGCAGTGTGGGGAACCGTGCACCCGGCGGCCTCAAGTGAAGTTTTTACGCCGCAATCGCATCGCTAGCGCCACTTGGAACGACGCCGAAGCACCGGAGAACAACATTGATTAAATCCTCCCCCTGCCTAAAGCCTGACCTTGCTGTATTTAAGAGACACACAGACTCCTACCTGAAGAGGAAGGAGTTGCAAAATTGGCAGAGACACACAAGTGTTGCAAGCGCCCTGCAATACGCTGCAACACATACAGTACATAGCTAAAACCGTCTCCGTCTTGAACCTTGTGAAAGCTAAGAAAAAAAAAGAAAAAAAATACCTCAACCCCACCCCACCCCCCCAACCTCTATTGAAGAAGACTGCGTTGAGCGTGTCCAAATATCTCCGTTGACCCCCTGACCCGCTGCAGCAGTGACCCGGGGGGTCAAGCACTGCATATAAAGTATCCTGGATTGCGCAACGTGCTAATTAGCCGGTACAAATCAGTTGCTAAACCCTTGCAAAGCAAACAGGAAGCTGTATATCTGGCTAAATACAGTGTGGGATTCTTACCTCTTCACTCCTGTCGTCTCTATTTCTTCTCGCCTGGCCATCGACCCTCTGTCTCTCTCTCTCTCTGTCGCTCTCACTTTGCGCTGAATTGTGGCCTAAATGTCTCCTCCAAATATGTGTCATTGGAGCAGAGAGTGGAGGAGGTGGTGGCGTTGGTGTGGTTGTTGTTGTTGTTATTTGTCTTGGTACTCCTCCCTGTGTGTGGAGTGGAGTCTTGGGGCTCTCCCCCCCCCCCCACCCCACCCCCAACACTGCTGTCGCCACACGTTTTAACCCAACCCCCCCCCTTACTTCTCCCCACCTCCTCCTTTCTCCCCCATTCAGCCCTCGCTGTTGTTGCTGATTTCCAGGTTCAGGCAACTATGGAGCGGAAGCAAAACAAGCGGGGTCAATTTGGGCACTGATATTAGAGTGGAGCAAGAAGGCGGTGTGAGGAGAGATGATTTGAGTTGGTGTGAAGAAGGAGTCAGTATGGAGAAAGAAGGGGATGAAAAAAAGGAGGGAGAAAATAAAAATGGGAACCAGAAGGATTTCAAAGTATTCGGGAGAGGAGGGGGACGTTGGGGTTTGGCGGATAGATGGGTTGGGCGGTCTCGGTTAGGAAAAATGGATGAGAGAAAAAATTACAATAATCACACGTGGGACAAAAGGTTTTCCAACAAGAATAGTTCAAATGGATTAGGCCAAAATAGGAAGGAAGAAAACAAAGAGATTAGAAGCTGGTTCGGAGTTTTTGGTGGGTTTTGTCGCGCGGGAATCGCTCTGAAGGCATGGGCCTGAAATTAAAGGTCGATCCTGATAGGGGGCGCGACGGCAATTTCTCTCAGTTCTTTATTCTGCAAGGCCAAAAAAATGTAACCACAAAGCTAGACCTATATGTATAAAAAAAGAGATGACCAGGCACATAAAAATGGTTACATCTATGGTGCTCGGCTGTCTAAAGTTTTGGGCTTGCCGGGAGCCCCCTCTGGGAAGCTGGTCCCGGCCATTTCATGGAAACGACACACGGAGCGCGACGAGGGGGCCGACTTGGAATCCGTTGGGCGGGCGGCCAACTCCCCTCATAGGCACAAGGCGAAGGCATATCACACTAGCAGCAGGGGTACACGCAGTCGGCTGCCTCTTGGGTGGGAGGTGTGGGGTGGGTGCCCCGGCATGGTAATGGTAGTGGTGTGCGTTTCAAGATATAGTTTGGGGCCCGGCCGGTGCCCGATTTTTCGCAGGCGGAGACTGCGTAAGAGCAGAGTGGGAGTGATATTGACACAGCACCGCGTGTGGAAGGGGGCGCGGCGACGGGCCACTGGGCAGATCCTGGTCCGGGGTGGTCGGAGTTCGCCCCGACATGGCTGAAACCTTGGAATGAGAGTCTTTTAGAAGGGATGAAGTAAAAAAAAAAAGGAAGACACCAACACACCATTTAACCTCGAATCGGTTTCTGCGACCAAGCGACCTCTTCATGAAGGCCAGCACTGGCCAGGGGATTTGCGGACGTTCATCGCCGCGGTGGCATTACCAGCTGGATAGGAGACAATAGCCCCGGGTGAGGAGGAGAGAGAGAGAGAGAGGATAGGGGAGAGGAGAGAGAGAGGAGAAGAGGTGGGAGAGTAGGAGGAGAGAGGAGAGAGGTGAGAGGGGGGTGGGAGAGAGGGGAGAAAGAGGGGACGGGGTGGGAGAGAGGGAGAGAGAGAGAGACTAATGATTGTCCGGATTTCACACTGTAGCCCCTACCTCCCTCCCCCCACCCCTGTGAAGAATCCCACACTGTATTTAGCCAGATATACAGCTTCCTGTTTGCTTTGCAAGGGTTTAGCAACTGATTTGTACCGGCTAATTAGCACGTTGCGCAATCCAGGATACTTTATATGCAGTGCTTGACCCCCCGGGTCACTGCTGCAGCGGGTCAGGGGGTCAACGGAGATATTTGGACACGCTCAACGCAGTCTTCTTCAATAGAGGTTGGGGGGGGTGGATGGAGATGGCGCGCCCTTAATTCGGGACAGGAGTGAAGAGGTAAAAAGGCAACGCCATCCTGCAGGGATATTATATAAATACAGTCAGAGAGAACAGGGACAGAGTGAAGGAGAGTTGGCCTGCGTTGTGGTTTTTTATGATAAATTGGTCTGTGGAGAGAGTGTAGACTTGTGTGCGCTTTCCCTACAAAAGCAAAGTGTTCTCCTTTTGTGATTTTTTTTGTAGGAGAAAGGAAGAAAAACGACATTGAAATCCCCCTGCTATTACAACGTATCATGCATTTATTCAGTGTGTGTGCGTGCGTGTGTGTGTGTGTGCGGTGGGGGGTCTTTCAAGCCCTTATACATTTTGGCATGGTTCATGCATTCAAAACTAGGATTGATTATGTTATTAAATCCCGGGTCGCTGGACGTTTGGTCTTGCTCAAGGGTACTGTGGTAGTCACGTGTAAAGCGCTGTAAAGCATCCCGCTTACAAAGCATTGAGCAATTCAACAACCCCTGAAGAAACTCTAGACACAATGACGTCAGTCATTAATTGAAACTCTTTTTATTAATCTAGCAAATCATGAGCACTTGAAACTTTCTATTCAAATCTTACCGTGCCGTGAACGATATATTAATGTTTATGTACTTATTGTAAGTCTCTTCTGACAAAGGCGTCTGCAAAATGCCATAATTGTAAATGTAAATTAGTCACCAAATGTGATCACCTATTCATATTCAAGAAAGTGAGTTTGTGACAAGTAAGTGGTAACACTCTGGCAGTTGGTGCAAAAATGCATCAAAAGTGTCCGCGTGCAGTACAGCAGTACTCCTATCCTAGCATAAAAATGGTAACGGATATACGTCTTGCACATCGCGGTGCGTGACTGCATCACTTCTAATCTGGGGCCTGATTTAAGCATGCTGGTGACAATGCATTGCATCACATCGCATTATCGCATCATCATTTTTGTTTGTTGTATGGTTATCCAAATACATCCAGCTGTCGGATTAAACAGTGCTTACAACCATCACGGACGAGTCTATCAGGCCTACGGTGTCGTGGAGTAACTGCCATGAGGTAATTGTGTTCTTCTGACTGTGAGCAGTGATTATGCAACACACACACACACACACACACACATGCGGTCTCTCATGTACACACCCAAGCAATTAATATTAAAAGGAAGGTTGTCCTCACTGGAGTGATTCATTGTCTCCCGTTCCAAGAAAGAAAACGAGGGAGAGAGAGAGCGGAAAAGAGAGTGAGAAAAAAAAAAAAATCCATCCATTAACTGCCCACCACCTCCTCCTCCTGCTCCTCCTCCACCTACTCCTCCTCTCCTCCTCACCCGCCTTCATTGCATCACTCATGCTGCTTTTCAAATTACTTCTCTCTCTCCAGCAGGATGAAAAAGGAGAAAGCCTGAACATAAGCAGGCTCCCTCACTTTTATAACAGGACCCGCAGAGAGCAGGCACCAGGGGGAGGGGGGTGGATGAGAGCGGGAAAAATAGGGCTGTGGGGCTCGG
>PIJE02001930.1:68287-92962 GCA_002895965.2 Coryphaenoides rupestris | reverse complement strand
GCAGGCTTCAGGAGCTTCAGTGGCAGCAATGGCGGTGATGTGAACGTCTGGTTGACTCTCGGTCCGTCCACCACCACCAGCACCTCCTCTCTCCTAATAGATTCCTGGCAGGTGGGAGATACCAGGAGCCCCTACTACTACTACTACTACTACTACTACTACTACTACTACTACTACTACTACTACTACTACTACTACTACTACTACTACTACTACTACTACTACTACTACTACTACTACTACTACTACTACTACTACTACTACTACTACTACTACTACTACTACTACTACTACTACTACTACTACTACTACTACTACTACTTACTACTACTACTACTACTACTACTACTACTACTCTACTACTACTACTACTACTACTACTACTACTACTACTACTACTACTATTATGCTATAACTAATATACTATTACTACTCTACTACGACGAGACTACTACTACTACTTACTACACTATACTACTACTAATGCTACTATATACTACTACTACTACTACATCGACTATACTACTACTACTACATACTACTGCTACTACTGCTACTGCCTACTGCTACTATATGCTACTATGCTACTACTACTACTACTACTGCATACTTACTACTACTAACTGCTACTGGCTACTATATACTACTACTACTACTACTACTATATACTATTACTATTTACTTTTACTTTCTACTGCTACTGCTACTACTACTACTACTACTACTACTACTACGCCTACTACTACTACTACTACTATGCTACTACTACTACTACTACTACTGCTACTGCTACTACTACTACTACTACTACTATACTACTACTACTACTACTACTACTACTACTACTGCTGCTGCGGAGGCCCCCGGGAAAACCCAAACACTATAAATCACTGCCACACTCTGAGGACGACGGGAACCCGCGTGAGATCGCTGGAGGAGCTGGGCTCAGGGGTTTCCGCGAGGCGCGGAGAACCGGAGGGTCCGTCCACCGAGGGTCCGTCGGCGAGCGTTTGCCGAAAGTACCGAAGCTACGGCCTCCTCCTCGTTTTGCGTTCAACTCTGAGCGTCGTGCTCAACGCTAAACTCCTCACGGTCCCGGGCCACTCAAAACAGAATTCAATCTGTTTGTTTAAAGACGTACTCTTGAGCATCCAATGGTTGAAATGAATCATAATAAGAGATCATTTCAGGATTCCCTGGCCAGTGGCTGTATATACGTCGTTGTGATCCACATCCAACAAGTTTTATTCAAGTTAATGGCAGGGTGGCCTTACCCTTTAACAATGATCACACAATTTGACCCTCCAAAGAAAAGAGGTTGTTATATTTAACGTCAAACCTTCCTATAATACCACATGATTCATGTTTTATGGAACAACAATCACATTTGACCCATGCCCAGCCCTGCCCAGTATCTGTGGAATAAAAACGTCTCGTTGACAGAATGACGGATTAGAACCGAGGAGGAACGAGAAGGAAAAGAAAATAGGTTATCATTTTGAAATCCATAACGACGGACACTTGTGAGTCGTGTTCCTCTGACACGTGTCCAAGTGAAACATGTCCGCCGGGGGGGGGGGCGGACGATGGATGGATGGGTGAGGATCTGATTAGCCCCATTGATCGTTAGCGTCGGTGTTCGGGACGGCCGGAATGTCCTGTCCGCCCACGAGGAACTTCCACAACATTCTAGATCCATTCCCTGTGACTCGACTTTCATTTGCGTCGGGGACAGAAAACAACCGCTGCTTCTAAGCATTTTGTTAAACATTTAAAAAAAAAAAAGTAATCGGATAACAATAAGCACTTTGTTGTAGATTGTCGGGGGGGAAAAAAAGTCTTTTGAAAAGGTTGTTCAAGGGCCAAATCAATCAAATGTAATTCATCGTAAATTGTTGGAACAATGCAAGACATTTTTTCTTTCTTTCTCTCTTTGTTAGATTCTCAAAACAAAAAAAGGTTGCTTGGAGACACACCTGTACCTGTACACCGACGGACCGGTCTCTGTCCTAATCGAGGGTCTAGTCTGCAGGTATCCTAACCATGCAGGGGAGAGAGAGACAGAGAGACAGAGAGACAGAGAGACAGAGACAGGCAGAGAGAGACAGAGAGACAGAGACAGGCAGAGAGAGAGAGAGACAGAGAGACAGAGAGACAGAGAGAGAGAACAGAGAGACAGAGACAGGCAGAGAGAGACAGAGAGACAGAGACAGGCAGACAGAGAGAGAGGGATCTCTACTACAAATTCTGATGTCATAGCGTGTGGACACACAATCTGTGTGTGTCTGTCTTACCGTCTGAGAGTGTGTGTGTGTGTGTGTGTGTGTGTGTGTGTGTGTGTGTGTGTGTGTGTGTGTGTGTGTGTGTGTGTGTGTGCAGCAGAAGCAGATCATTAGCAGCAGGGGATCAGTAATTAAAACCTGCCGTGTTCAGAACCCCCTCATTCATCAGCATCCAGGCACACCTCCCCGAGAGGTCAGAGGTCACCACAGAGAGAGAGAGAGAGAGGTAGAGAGACCCACCAGCCAACTGATAGTGAATTGAACCCCCACACAGACAGACAGGGTGAACGTTGGTTCAGGGTTTCAGTAGATAGACACCAAGAGAGACACTTAGGCACTTAAGTTTACAGAGTTTGTACATTTGTGTGTTTTCTTGCTTCTCAATTGGTCCGTTTTGTTTATTTGGGAGAATTCAAGCATCTATTTATTTGCCAGTTTGTTTTCTGATGTTTCAACAGTTCTCAGTGTATTTGTTTTCATGTTTTCTGATTTAAAATCCCCCCCGGCTGGTTAAGAAGTCGCTTCTCCTCATATTTACCCTATTTTGACCGTGAAACAGTGAAACCAAATTGAATCCATATTTGAATGTTTATCCGACAAGAAAATGACACAACACTGACCAACTGTGCTTCCAAACTTCTTCAACTGGCGTTGACAAACCAAAACAAAGTTGTCCCGCTCGACACGCAAAAAACGTTGACCCCCCAGAAGAGTCTGACAGCGACGGCTACAAACATCGCTCGCTAACTCTGACAAATCGACGACAAACCAAACAAAACGTTCGCCACACAAACGCCGACGCCACCGAAAACGTCGCTTCTAACTCTGAACACAGCGGGGGGGGGGGGGGGGGCATCTCCCCTCCGATAAACCGCTGCGACCTCCTCCTCGTGTTTGTCTTAAAAGTTCTGTTCTTTATGAGTCACTGTGGCCGCCGCCACCGCCGCCGCCAAGAGAAGCACAGCTCCACCAGACGACCGACGGCCCGGGACTATCTAATCTAGCGGCTAACTACGCCCGAGTGCTCTGTGCTCTGTGCTCTCATCAAAGGGCCGGGCGTGTGTGGTGTGTGTGTGTGTGACGGACCGAGAGTCAACCAGACGTTCACATCACCGCCATTGCTGCCACTGAAGCTCCTGAAGCCTGCAGCGGTCCCCAACCTGTGGGTCTGGAGCCCACTTGGGGCCGCCTGATTTGCATATTGCGGCCCACGGCGGGAGATATTTCTAAAATCTCGATATTAAACGGCAATCTCTGGTTGCCAGGGCGATCTGCTGCCTCGGTCCCCTCTGTGTACACGATGACGTCGTAGATTTTTGTCCGTTGAAAAAGACGTAAATTGCGTCGTAGTATGATGATGCTTTTTAATATTCAAACGCTCAAACTCTCAATCCATCTCCCTCAGCCCTCAGTTGAAAAAACAACAACCCTTAAATCGTTCGTCGGTCCAATTCCCCAGAATATATTTAAGAGAAGATGATGACGCCTCCGAGTCCGAACCCAACCCAGGGGTCGTTGGATGATGACCCCGGACCCGACGTGAGGTTCCTCAGGATCCCCGGTCGGACTCCGAGGTCCACGCGGCGGTCCACACACACCCACCCTTTCAGAACCGCGGTAGAACATTCCTCTCAACCTTCGTGGTGTCTCTCCCCCTCTGCCTCCCCCTGGGTCGGGGGGGAGAGAGGGAGGGAGGCGGCAATGTCGGAAATATCCCGACACCCCTCGGCCAGACGAAACGCTCTGACGAGTCGTGTCTGCTCTCGGGAAGGAAAGTGGATGAGAGGGAGGAGGAGAGGAGTGGGAGAGAGCATGGGGAGAGGAGGAGGTGGGGAGGAGGTGGAGAACAGATGGAGAGGAGGAGGTGGAGAGGAGAAGAGGAAGAGGAGGAGGAGGGTGAAGCGGGAGTATAAGAACAGGGTTGGAGGACAAATTCAAGAGCCACTGACGTGAGGGGTGTGTGGAAGGGGCTGCAGAACTATCACGGACTTCAGAGGGAGAACCAGCGGTGTAGAGAACTCCTCTACCTCCCTCCCTGGCGAGCTAAAACAATCCTTCTTCGCCCCGGTTCGACGTGAACGGCAGCCCGCCGAAGTCCAGCGCTGCCTGAGGAGGCCAGCCTGCTGAACATCTCAAGAGGCTGACGTGCGCAGAGCCTTCAAGCGGGTGGAACATCCGGAAGGCGGCGGGCACCAGACCACATCCCGGGCGCGTCCTCAGAGCATGCGCAGACCAGCTGCAGGAGTCTTCAGACATCTTCAACCTGTCCCTGTCCCAGGCTGTTGTCCCTGAGGTCTTCAAGATGTCCTATCATTGTGCCTGTCCCCTAAACACACCCAAGGTAACCTGCCCTGAATGACTGGAGACCTGTAGCCCTCACCTCGATTGCCAGCAAATGCTTCGAGAGACTGCGTCAAGGACTTCATTTGTTCCATGTTGCCTGCCACGCTGGACCCATGGCAAATTTGCTACCGTCAAAACAGATTCCACCGACGACGGCCATTGCCATGGCACTTCACACTGCCCTCTCTCACCTGGAGGGGAAGAACTGTTGTGTGAGAATGCTGTTTGTGGACTTCAACTCAGCGTTCAACACAATAGTTCCTGCCAAGCTCGACACCAAGCTCAGGAGTCTAGGCCTGCACCCGACCATGTGCAGCTGGATACTGGACTTCCTGTCGGGCCGCCGCCAGGTGGTGAGGATGGGCAGCACCACCTCAGAGCCGCTGACCCTCAACACTGGAGCCCCTCAGGGATGCGTGTTGAGCCCTCTCCTCTACTCCCTGTACACCCACGACTGCATGGCTATGCACAGCTCCAACGTCTTCATCAAGTTTGCTGACGACACGACAGTGTTGGGTCTGATCGCCGACGACGACGAGACAGCCTACAGGGAGGAGGTTGGATCACTTGCACAGTGGTGCCAAGAAAACAACCTCGCCCTCAACGTCAAGAAGACCAAGGAGCTGATCGTGGACTACAGGAAGCGGAGAGGAGAGCACGCCCCCATCTCCATCGACGGTGCTGCAGTAGAGAGGGTCAGCAGCTTCAAGTTCCTCGGCGTGCACATCTCCGAGGACCTCACATGGTCCACGCACACCACACACGTGGTGAAAAAGGCCCAACAACGCCTGTATTTCCTCAGGCGACTGAGGAAATTCAACATGTGCCCCCGCATCCTCAGAACATTCTACTCCTGTACCATCGAGAGTGTTCTTACAGGATGCATCACCGTCTGGTACGGGAACTGCACCGCACTGGAGCGTAAAACACTACAGAGGGTGGTGCGGACGGCCCAGTACATCGTTGGAGGTGAGCTGAGGATTATTAAAGACAATAACAAAAAAAAAAAAAAAAACACTACAGAGGGTGGTGCGGACGGCCCAGTACATCGTTGGAGGTGAGCTTCCCTCCCTCCTGGATATATACACCAGGCGGTGCGGTGGCCAAGGCCAAACGGGATTATTAAGGAACAATAACCACCCCAGCCCCACGAACCGTACACAACTCCTACCGTCAGGCAGGGCGATACCGCCAGTATCAAATGCCACACGAGCAGATTCAGATGACAGCTTCCCACAGTCAGGGCCCATCAGGCTGCCCTGAACAAGTACGGCATCAATGTCTAAATGGCTAGTGCCTAAGTGTTGGGTCTAGTGGCCTGGTGCTGGTGTTACTGCCTAGTGGCTGGTCCCTGGCTGGCTAGTGTTACTGCTAGTGCTGGTGCTGGTGTTAGTGCTAGTCCCTGGTGCCAACTGCCTGGGTGCTAGTGGTTCGCTGTCGACTGGTCTGGGAAGGTATCCTGGTGACCATTCCTGTGAATTTCAGTGGTAGGAGCCTAAATGCCTATTTGCTTTATTAAGTTTAATATTTTATGATAATGTTTTGATTTTCATAAGTGAAATAATATAATAGTCAATTGTGGTATTTTTTGAATATAGTGAATTTTATTTTGAAGTTCACTTTCATGTTTTGGTGTTATGCGCACATTTAATTACTTTTATTTTGAAGCGTTAAGGAAAAACTTATTGACGTTAACTATCTGTGACAGACAGTCGGGTTAACAAGCGCTGGAGCCACACAGTTTTTTTGACCTCGCTCCCTCTCGCTCCTCTCGCCTCTCTTCCTCTATAACCTCATGTTCTGGAAAAGGTTTTGTTTGTATTTTGCATTTACAAGTAAACACTTAAACAGACGTCGGTGGTTCCGGTGGATTCTTTTCAATAAGGAAATGAGGATGAGTACGAGGGGAGGGGAAGGCGGAGCGTCAAGCTGGAGCTTCACTATCAGAACTATTGATCCTACATTAGTCAAAAAACTCGCCTCTTCACACGGTATTAATGGATCTTGGAACGGCCTGACTGAGAAAGGATAACGGACAAGGAAACGTGGGCACTGACAGCGCGGTGTTTTACGGAAGAAAACAAAGTAAACGTAAGTTGTTGCCTCGTTAATTAAGTAGCACGGGACGGCCGGACGCTCCGCTGTGCTGTGTGTGGTGGGCGGGAAAAAAGGACAAAAAAGGAAAGAAACGTCTTTGATGTTAAAGCCGTATTCAGAAGTGCTTGAGGCATTATCAGCCTACAACTTACTGCTGTAAAAATAATAATACAGATAGGCTACTTGCAATGGGTAATGCCAGGGAATTTAAAAAAACGACCCTGTAAAAGTGACTTGAGAAGGCTTTGGAGAAAAACAAAAAAAAGGCAAGTAAATGCCGCGCAGGCTGCAAGCTGTCACAGCATCACTAGCATGCCGAAAAACAAATCCAGCAATTAATGGAAGCATGCATGCCAATGCTCGACACTGCTTAAAGATAACGTTGCGCGTTAAGACTTTAATCATTCTGCTTGCAAGCATTTTTGTGGAACAAAATTCCTTAGCTTGAAACAACATCACTAGGGACTGAGGGATGAGTTCATGGATGATCAAAAGACTTGGTTCTGATTCCTAAAATGAAGCCATTTAACGTTTCTTCGTGTGAAAGGTGAGGATGGATGGAGGATGTAATGAACGGTCTGAAGCAGGCTGTAGAGTGTGACAAAGAAGAGATGCATGCAGATAGATCATCTAGATCATCAAACCGCTCAGACCACATCGATCACAAACGTAAACAAAGTGTAACTGGATCCCAATGTGGAGTGTCTTCCTCCTCATCTTCCCACAATCAGGATAAAGAGCAGAAAATGGAACGTGCATCATTGTTGGGCAAAGGCTGCAGCTTAAGATGAGAAGTTTGGCCTTAGAAAAGGAAGAAGCATTTTGGCGTGCCGGAAAAAAGATGCAGGGAGCAGAAGGAAGTGTTCGAGAGGCCGAGTTTGAGGCTGCCTATGAAGGCTAGAAAGGAAAATGCATGATATGCAGACAGCGCTCGCCGAATCAGATGCAAAAATGGAAGTTTTGCAAAAATACGAAAACACACAAGTGGAAATGAGCAGCGCTGAAGTTGATGAACAAAAAGGAGAATCAAAATGTGAAAACTAGTTTTCAACCACCATTGCAGCTTGTCTCATCTCCACCCAAGGTTAAGCACAAAGTTCTGCCTGCACCACTGGAAAATGCCCCGCCTTCGCCGAACATGGTTACCAACAACGAACCAGTTTTCGATAGCCCTCTGTAAAGCCATGTCTCAGCAAGCCAATGTCACAGAGTACCTTGTGAAGATCACCAAAGCAGCTTTACTTCCCGATCTCACCATTTCAACATTCAAGGGTGACCCGCTTGAGTATAACACCTTTATCCAATCTATTGAACATGGAATTGAAAGCCGCCACTGATGACAACCGTGATCGGCTACAATTTTTGCTGCAGTACACAAGTGGACAACCACATGAGTTGGTTAAGAGCTGCATTCACATGGAACCTTCAGCAGGTTACGCTAGAGCCAAGAAAATGCTAAAAGAGTTTTTTTGGTGACGACTACAAGATAGCTTGAGGCCCTACATAAAACAAGCTTTGGATTGGCAGACGATCAAGCCAGAGGAATGGCGATGCACTACAGTCCTTCGCATTGTTCCTCACAGGCTGCTCCAACACAATGGCAGCATATTAGCTAACATTGGAAGACTTGGACAACACAGCTAACATAAAAGCACTGGTCAACAAGCTTCCATACAGGCTCAAGGAAGCATGGAGAAAGTCCGCCTGCGACCTACAAGAAAAAACAAAGAAACGAGTCAAGTTTAAGGGATTTTGTCGACTTCGTCAACAAGCAGGTTAAATATATATTACACCCGCTTTACGGAAACATTACAAGACCCCCACCGCACGCACCAAAAGACCCGTGCCGACAGAACCGGAACCCACATATACAGAGACACTCAAACCAAGGAAGGTGCCTTTACAACGCAGTATGTTTCTCCCGAACCCAAATCAAGATGGAGAATGACAAACAAGCGACACCAAATGCACAAACTGTCTCAGTGAACTCCTATGGTAAGCCTTGTCTTTATTGCAAAGAAGAGCAACACAGTCTCACAGTCTGCAGAAAATTAAAGGGCAAGCCACACAAGGAGAAGATTGACTTTTTAAGAAGCAAAGGTTTGTGTTTTGCATGTTTGAAACACGGTCACATGAGCAGCGGCTGCAAGGAGAAGGCTCAATGCCGAGAATGCTCACGACCGCATCCTACCCTGCTGCACATGAATACTAAAGTCTCCAGAGATGAAACAACAAAGGAAAGCTGCGATCAACAATCCATATCGAGCGCTTTAACACCATCTGCCGAGACCTGTTTAAAAATCAGTCCCTTTAACAAGCCGCCGGGACAGTCCGACCACCGCCGCCGACCCGCTAATTGCCAAATCCCGTGTCCTTGAACCCTTGAATATGCACGCGCGATCTTTCCGATGTGGCGGGTGGAGTGTATTTATATCGTGCTTTCATCCCAAACGCTTTTCATATCGAGCGCCCCTTGTACAGTTGGTCACTGGGGCCGGTAAGGAAGATTGCATTCTTTCAATCATTCCAGTGTGTGTTAAGGCACAAAAGGGAACCAAGGCAGTGGCGACCTACGCGTTTTTGGATCCAGGTAGCTCAGCAACTTTCGCTACAGAGTCACTGATCAACCAACTGAACATGAGTGGACGCAATACAAGCATCTCATTGAGAACAATGGGTAATGAATCTATCGTCAACACCCGCATTGTATCCGGACTGAGACCCGGGGGAAAAAAAAAACCCTCGCAAAAACTCTGAGCGCACCGAGGACCTCGCGGAAATCAGTGGTCAAACTCTGCGATGGAGCCCACACCAAAGTTTAGTTCGTCGCCTGTGGGCATGACCTCGCAGAATGTCCATCTTCACAAAAAAAAGAGCATCGAGCCCAAGATCCACCGTGCGAGTAGCGGACTCCATAGGACCAATATTCAACACGTAAAGAGCGACCTTAGAAACAGTGTCGATCCCTCTATTTCACAGAGGTGACAACTAACACCACGCAACTATAAATCCTACCACTACACGAAGCGTCTTTGAGGATAACCTTCAGTAGTGAAGGCCTCTACCACGTTCAAGGCCAATATTCCCCGCCAAGAGGACGTTAACTGTTGGCCCTACCTTAAAGAGGTGAATCTTCCGACTATCCAAGCAGAGGTTGGGTTACTCATAGGAGCTAACGTTCCCAAGGCAATGGAGCCGTTACAGGTGATCAGCAGCGTGGATGATGGACCATACGCCGTCAGGACAGTATTGGGCTGGACAGTAAACGGACCACTCAGAGGTGGAAGTGATGTCATGGAAGCAAACAAGGTGACAGAAATCACGGCAAATCGCATCTCTGTAGCTAAGCTAGAAGAGCTTTGGCAGATGCAGTTCAAGCAGGACTTTCCTGATGCAGGACAAGACGAAGACATCGAAATGTCTAAGGAAGATCACCAGTTTATCAACATGGTGTCCGAATCTTCAAAACTCGTGGATGGTCATTATAGCGTCTGTCTTCCAGTGAGGAGCAAGTCCCTGTGCATGCCCAACAACAGAGCGGTTGCGGAGCAACGCACTTTGAACCTAAAGAAAAGATTCTCTAGAGATGTCAAGTTTTATAAGGAATACGTTGCATTCATGGATGACATTCTCAAGAAGGGCTATGCAGTGAAACTCGACGGTGCTGAGCGTAAGCCAACGGAAGGAAGAACCTGGTATCTGCCTCATCATGGAGTCAGACATCCAGTCAAGCAAAAGCTACGTGTTGTCTTCGACTGCGGTGCAAG
Organism: Coryphaenoides rupestris; assembly: GCA_002895965.2. Taxonomy (NCBI): domain Eukaryota; kingdom Metazoa; phylum Chordata; class Actinopteri; order Gadiformes; family Macrouridae; genus Coryphaenoides; species Coryphaenoides rupestris. The sequence continues at coordinate 82,473 of PIJE02001930.1, read as the reverse complement.
CTTTCAAGGAACATCGCTGAACCAGCAACTCCTGCAGGGACCGGACCTAACAAGCTCCCTAGTGGGGGTCCTCATGAGGTTCCGACAAGAGAGTGTGGCGGTTATGGCTGATGTGGAGGCCATGTTCCACCAGATCAGAGTCAGCAATGAAGACACGGATCTCTTCAGGTTTCTCTGGTGGCCCGATGGGAACTACGATCAAGGGCTAGTTGAACACAAGATGTTGGTCCACATCTTTGGTGCAACATCGTCGCCAAGTGTTGCTAACTTCGCACTGCAGAAATGTGCAACAGATTTTGAGGATGACTTTGGTCACGAAACTGCCAAAACAGTCAAGAGAAATTTCTACGTAGACGACTGTCTTAAGTCAACTACTGATGAAGATACAGCTATCAAACTTTGTGCTGACCTGAGGAGCATGCTGGCAAGAGGTGGATTTCGACTGACGAAATGGTCGAGCAACAGCCGTAAGTTTCTCAGCTCAATTCCTAAAGATGGAAAGGCAAAGGGTTTCCAAGATCTGGACTTTGATGAAGATAACTTACCGCAAAGGGTTTCCAAGATCTGGACTTTGATGAAGATAACTTACCAATGGAGAGAGCATTGGGAATCCAGTGGTGTGCCGAAGCAGATCAGTTCAAGTTCAAGATCGACAACCTCTCTGTTTATTGCGCCAGCCGGGGCCCTGCCTGGCGGGCCATCTGTGCTCGGGGCTTCGGTTTCTCAGGTTGGTCGTTTACCCTACACACTCCGCCCGCCCGCGCCAGTACCAGCGCCCCACACACACACACACGACACACACACAACACACACACACACACACACACACACACAGCGCTCACTCGCACACGCACACACACTGCACACACACACACACAACACACACACACACAACACACACACACACACACACAACACACTCATATGCACCCAAACCGCATTACGCTTACGGAGTGATTCGAGCGGAAATCGTGTCCGTGGAAAGATACGGAAAAACACAAACACAAACACAAACACAAACACACACACACACACACACACACACACACACACACACACACACACACAACACAAGACACACACACACACACACACACACACACACACAACACAACACACACACACACACACACACACACACACACACACACACACAAAACAGACGCGGCGTCTACTAATTGAATCCCTTGCCGGTCTCCGCCCGTGTACCACAGGGACGTACGTGACTCAGGTGACGGCGACCGATGCGGACGACCCCACCTACGGGAACAGCGCGAGAGTGGTCTACAGTATCCTCCACGGGCAGCCATACTTCTCCGTCGACCCAAAAACAGGTAAACGGAAACTCCGAGAAAAACGTAAACCGTGAAAAGTATTGCAGCAGCAACAGCAGGAACATCACGACAGTATTTGTTCTTCTGCAGTCTTGTGTGTATGTGTAAGTGTGTATGTGTAAGTGTGTATGTGTAAGTGTGTATGCTTGGCATGTTGTATGTTCTTAGATGTCGCTAACATGCTCAGAATGGAACCGAGGCAACCGAGTAATTGTGAAACTCGTTCTATTGGCCTTGTAACTATGAATGCTCGACACCAGCTCTATTCTTATCTTTATGTACCACAGTGATATATTGCTGTCTCCTTCAACAAATGTACTCTTTGTAAGTCACTTTGGATAAAAGCGTCTGATAAATGCCCCTAAATGTAAATGTGTATGTTGTATTGACAGATCGAGAAAGATAGAAATAGAAATATAGATCTATATAAAGATAGAAAAACCACTCGGAGATCAATGCCGTTCATCCCCATATCCCAAGTCCCTGAGAGCATTCAGTCTTCGGGGGTTCGATGTTAATGGAAGCCCCCTAAACCTGGCAGTATTCAAAAACGTACTTATACCTTACTCATATACCTGACTCATATACCTGACTCATATCGTGCTCATACCTTACTCATACCTTACTCATACTTTAGAAAGTGGAAGAAAGCAGTTCCTACTTCCCGACACTTTGTCCCAGCCGCCCCGCTGCCCTGTTGGAGGTGATGATGTTCTGGTGATGGTGTTCTTAACGCCGGGGGGGATTCATGCAGGCGTTATGCAGCAGCACGGAGTCTGCAGCGCGCCCCACCGGCACGGCCGACCTTCAGAGGTCGCTCCCGCGGGATCCGCTCACGTCCGTCCGTCCATGTGTCTTCCTAATGACACGACGCGAGACGTCTCGCCGTGATCCGCGCCTCATTTAGACTCGTAATCGTGGGTTTTCAGCTTTGAAGTAAACACACGCTGACACGCCGACACTGCCGACACGTACTATCGAAGATGAGGATGCAAATGAAGGTCAGAATCAGATTCAAAACTGAAAACAACAGCACACACACACACGCAAAATACACTCAAGACCTGAAACTTTACGTTAAAAACACAAACACGACACACACACACACACACACACACACACAATCTAAACGCCACATTGAGGACTAAATCATGAAAACCAACACAGGCACACAATAGAGAATACAAACTCACAGCAAGTGCAACTGTGAGTGCAACCGCTCGCCTAATGGCGTCCACCTCCATAGGTGCTGCTGGCCGGCGCGCCGCGTGGGTGGAAGTACGAGGTACGCTTTAAGGTGCGACACCGGGACCATTAGCAGCATAGCGCCGTGTACAATGGAGGCTGCTGGCAGGGGGGCGGACCACCGGATAACCTGAACCAAGACAGACCTTCTTTCTTTGTTTGTTTGTTGTCATGGACACGGTGCAGTGGGTTGAACAATAGAAAAACCACAATAGCGCGAATAATAGTGAGTGACGATATAATACACAGCTCTACATTCATTTGTGCAAAATGTACATTGAAATACAAGTGGGCTCTCCTATAGAGAGGTGTATCAGGAAAGTGGGTTAAAAGTGACAAAGAGACATATTATTGCCGACGCCGGTTAGCGCACTTTAGCTGTGTGTTTAGCTACAGCGAGCGAGCAAGCAGCAGCGGTGGTTTTTCACTTCGCCGTCTCTCGTGCCGAGCCCCGTGCCGGTCGGAGGCGTGTAAAAATAGGTCGCCGCGCACCGCAACGAGGGGGAAGATTCGGACTCGGATTTAGCTCTCGGCTCGCGCGTCCGCGTCCCCCCCCCTCGAGGGTCTCTGAGCGTGTGATTGTGTTTATGTTTGAAAAAAAAAAATACGTTAAAAGCGATCCTTGGGGAGTCTGATTTTAAGTGGATTAAAGCTTGGCCGTGGCAGGGGGTCTCGAAGAACCACCGATGCAAAAGATGACACCATGAGCATGGATTTATTTTGGGAGGGGTGTGTGTGTGCGATTGGGATGCGAAGGGAGCCTAAGGGATTTTTTTTGGGTTGTAATTTGGTTATGTAGAGTGTGATGGTGGTGGTGGTGGTTGTGGTCGAAATGTTAAGCTACTACTACTACTACTACTACTACTACTACTACTACTACTACTACTACTACTACTGCTACTACTACTACTACTACTACTACTACTACTACTGCTACTACTACTACTACTACTGCTACTACTACTACTACTACTACTACTACTACTACTACTGCTACTACTACTACTACTACTACTACTACTACTACTACTACTACTACTACTACGACTACGACTACGACTACTACTACTACTACTACTATGACTATACTACTACTACTACTACTACGACGACGACGACGACGACGACGACTACTACTACTATACTACTACGACTACGACTACGACTACGACTACTACTACTATGACTATACTACTACTACTACTACTACTACTGCTACTACTACTGCGACTGCGACGACGACGACGACGACGACGACTACGACTACGACTATACTACTACTACTACTGCTACTGCTACTGCTACTACGACTACGACTACGACTACTACTACTGCTACTACTACTACTACTATGACTATACTACTACTACTGCTACTACTACTACTACTATGACTATACTACTACTACTACTACTGCTACTGCTACTGCTACTACGACTACTACTACTACTACGACTACGACTACTACTACTACTACTATGACTATACTACTACTACTACTACTACTACTACTACTACTGCTACTACTACTACTACGACTATACTACTACTACTACTACTACGACTACGACTATACTACTACTACTACTACTACTACTACTACGACTATACTACTACTACTACTACTACTACTACTACTACTACTATGACTATACTACTACTACTACTACTACTGCTACTACTACGACTACGACTACGACTATACTACTACTACTACTACTACTACGACTACGACTATACTACTACTACTACTACTACTACGACTATGACTATACTACTACTACTACTACTACTACTACTACTACTACGACTATACTATACTACTACTACTACTACTACTACTACTATGACTATACTACTACTACTACTAATACTACTACTACTATGACTATACTACTNTGGTTTATGCATAGACGCGTCAGCATTGTCAGGGTTGAAGGAGCTGTCTCGCCAAGTATCTGTCCCCGTCAAAATCAAATGGCTGCTCCATCTTGCAAATGGGCCTTAGATCCATACTTGAGACGTACAGTCTTGTTGGAACAGAATGGCAGACTGATGGCTTTTTTATGTCTTATTCTCTTATTGTCTTATTGTCTTATTGTCTGACCTTATTCTCCTTTTTCATATGAATATTATTTTATCATCGTCAGTTAACATCCTTGAGCAAAAGTCACAAGCTGCCTACCTGCCCTCGTGTGTCCGTATCCGTATTTTGCTTTGGATAGAAGCTACCAAATCTAAGTTAGAGCCTTATACCCTGTATTTCACTAATAAGGTTGATTTATTCCCAAATAACACGTGGATTCTGTCTTCATACGCTGATATACGGTCATGTATCTCAATACGGTGCGCAGTTCTCTCAATAGGGATGAGATATTCCTACAGCCCCGGGTTAGCACAGCCACTAATGGCTATGGTAGAGAGAGCACTGAATGATGTCGATAAATCGAGTGAACCTAGTGTCTCCCTTTTAATGGATTACTGTGGAGCAAGCGGGCGGCCAATGAGCCCGACGGGCGGACATAAACGGACTCGCTTTACCTTCGTTTGCACCTCCTATTGTCATTAAATTATACTTATGGCTCCCGTTTTGGTGATTAGCGCGCGGATCGGTCGATCGAGAGTGATGCACTCGGTCCCATCATAAACGGTGTGATGTTATTTACATTAGTTTAGTTTACGTACGTTATTTCGTTTATAATTGCTGTGTCCAACTGTAGAAGGAATATCGTTCACAGGTCTTAAGGTCTTTCCCACTGCAGTTGGTCTAGCTGGCACCAGGCTAAACTGGGGTTTTCAACTCCCAGCCAGAAAACACACGAGGTTCGATTCGGGCCCATCGTCCGGAACCTTCCCATAGGCATCCTAGGGCGAAACTAAGCCTTTACCTGCTCCACAAATACCTCTCTTCAGTTGCGAGTCACCTTGGATAAAAAACAACCGGTAAATCCCGGTTAAAGTTAACCAGCAACTTGGCAACCAGCCCTCTGTCTAGCCCTGCTGATTTGTTTTGCAAGCTAAGCAGAGCTGGCCTGGTCGATCCTTGGATCGGAGAGAGACCGGTGCTGGTCGAGGTGTTTTGCCATCCCTCTGGCCTAAGTACTATCCCCAATCCCTGGATGACGACGGGAACTCTGTCGAAGAACGCGGTTTTTTTTTTTCCGGACGAGACGCGAGACCTAGGTCCTGACTCTCCCCCCCCTGCGGTCTGCTGACGATCCCATGGCGCCCCGTCGCAAGAATAGCGCCGCTAACTCCCGGCGTCCTGGCACAAATTCGCACCCTGGCTCTTTTGCACCCACGTGGCCGAACTAATCATCCTCTGGTCTCCTCTGGTCTCCGTTGGACAGATTCTTTCCACGCCTTTCTACTGGGAAACCCAGTGTTTTGTGGCTACCGTGCATCAACCAGGTGGGCGCTGCACTGGATTAAACTGCAGTAGAGCTGCACCACGAGGCTTCAGCTAATTTACTCGCTGGCACTGATTTGACAGGGTAAACAAAAAAAAATAATATACACGTCGTGAATCCAAGTAATGTATTCACACACACACACCACACACACACACACACACACACACACATACTGCTCTCATTTTTTTTCTCCCCGCCTCCGTGATGTTGAAGACTTGCTCCGCACATTAACGAGCAGAGGGATGACAAGTGAGACGGTGGCGGTGGCGGTGACGGCGACGGCGACGGCGGTGCTGACAGCCGTGCGAGCCGCCGCTCCGGAGGGTGGGCTCAGTGCGTGTGTGTGTGTGTGTGTGTGTGTGTGTGTGTGTGTGTGTGTGTGTGTGTGTTTGTTCTCCATACGCTCGGGGGGGCGCTCCGGTGAGATAAGTCTCCGGAGCTGAGCCACCGTGTGTGCAGTCGTGTGTGTGTGTGTCGTCATAATAGAAAGCTAACAGTGTCATCGCGGCCTTGTCAGCTCTCCGTTGTGACGGTGACGGACGGGAGGAATCTGTTGATCACAGACCGCCCCCCCCACGCCCCCACCCCCCGCCCCCCCACCCCGTCGGAGGAGGAGGAGGAGGAGGAGGAAGGCCCGTCGGTGGAAGGTCCTTCTGAGAAGTGCTCAGAAGAAACCAAGTGAGAAGCAATGTGCGTTCACGCCCGGATACAGATTGTTTAGGGGGCGGGGGGGGGGGGGGGGGTGGTGGGGGGCTGGTGAGATAATGAAGACAACTTGACAGCCGCCATTGTTTCTGAACACGCGTCTCGTTACTGACGTGTCGCGTCACGTGCGCTGTTTTAATTTAAGGAATTAATTACATCGGCGAAGGCGCGCGCGCAAATTTTCGTCCGTCATATTTTATTTTTTAGAAGACCGAGGAACGGAACGAGAGAGAGGGAGAGAGAGAGACAGAGAGAGATGGAGAGAGGGAGAGAGAGAGACAGAGAGAGATGGAGAGAGGGGGCAGAGAGAGAGAGAGAGAGATGGAGAGAGGGAGGCAGAGAGAGAGAATAGAGAGAGAGGGAGAAAGAGAGGCAGAGAGAGGGAGTGAGAGAGAGAGAGGGAGGGAGGGAGAGATGGAGAGAGGGAGGAGAGAGAGACAGAGAGAGAGATGGAGAGAGGCAGAGAGAGAGGCAGAGAGATGGAGGGAGAGAGAGAGAAGATAGAGAGAGGGGAGAGGAGAGGGAGCAGAGAGAGGGAGGGAGAGAGAGGAGAGAGATAGAGAGGAGGGCAAGAGAGGCAGAGAGAGGAGGAGAGAGAGAGGCAGAGAGAAGGAGAAAAGAGAGGCAGAGAGAGGGAGGCAGAAGAGAGAGAGGCCAGAGAGAGAGGAGAGATGGAGAGAGGGCAGAGGAGAGGCAGAGAGATGGATGGAGATAGAGAGAGGCAGAGAGATGGAGGAGAGATTAGCTCCGTGTTGAAACAACCCCAGATTTAAATAATTACGATTGTCTCATTATTCATTCCTCCCTCCTGTCAAAGTGAAGCAGCGCTCTCCTCCCTTTGTGACGAGCTCCCGCTGAAGCCACAAGGGTTCCCCTTTCTTCCAGTTCCATCCGCGCTCTCTCTCTTTCTCTCTTTCTCTCTCTCTCTCTTTCTTGCTTCGCCATTAAATGGCTCATTAGTAAGACCAGGATGCCACCAAGTGAAGGACATATGCATCCGCTCTGCAGGACTTCTGCTGTCACATCCCCAAGCCGCCACACACACACGCTCCAAAACAGCCTGAAGTTTATAATTAGTTATGAACAACTACTCATCGTTACTACTGATGAATATTGGCACAAGGGGAGTTCCAATGACTAACATTGGAAATAACATTATATAATAGAACGTCTTGCGTCTCTTATGTCTTTTAGTTTAGCTTCTCACTGAACGGCTGAACGATGACGACATTACAGCGAGTAGGCGCACGGCTCCGCGGAACGCCGTCCACAACGCGCCGGATGCAATGTTGGAACGCTGTGAGGTGACAGGTCATCACCCGAATCGATCCGGAGAACAAAACGCTGCGTTCAGTACACAGCTCACCCTTTTGGCAACGAAAGTAGAAATGATATTGTGTAGGTTATCCCTCCTCCCTCCTTTCTCTCCGACACCATTTTATTCCGCTGGATATCGGGGGGTTTCTTTTCCCCCGTCTTCATATCCCTCGCCTCGCCCCGCTCTCTCTCGCCTGCTCTCTCCGGTATACAATCCTCCCAGAGAGTACCGATGCCAAGGAGAACTTTTGACATTTGCAAAAGTGAAGTAATTAGTCGCCGTTATTTCCACAGAGAGACTTGTCTTCTTCACTTAGGCTTGGAGAGGTCTACACTCGACAAAACCTCGTAGCATTTTCCCACTAATGTGCAGCTCGCCATTTTTTTTTACGGCTGGCCCCCCCCCCCCAAAAAGATAAATAATTTCAAGCTCTTGGATAATCATTAGCTGCTCCCGGACGAATCCCTGCCTGCACTGGGGCCGGCGGAGACCACTGCTGCTGAATCGTATTTTTTCATCAAATTATCCATTTTCCTTTTCATTTCCGCTGTTATTTTAATCAACGTCACGCAGGATCGCCGCGTGAAGACACTTTTTGGGCCGAGTCTGACAAGTCTTTATGAGATTGTGCAGCAGGACTGTTTGTATATTGAATTAATATTCCAATACCTACCTAAACAAACAAATATTTGAATATCCGTGCTGAGCTCCTACATTTTTAAGATAAGATAAGATAAGATAGGATGAACTTTATTGATCCCGAAGGAAATTCTTGTGCCGGGTTGCATAGCAATAGAAACAATAGAGACATAAAACAGTAGAATAATACAATAAAACAGATTTACACATTTACAGTAAGTATACTATATGAGAAGTATAAAATATAGGTAAGATAAGATATTCAGTCAGCAGAAAATATTTGGCAATAATTTGAAGTGTAATAAAAGGGTAATAATAATATAATGGCAAGAGGAAGTATTAACCTGTTAACCTGTCTCTCATGTGCTGAAACATAACAGTCAAGGTATGATTATGATATTATAAGTATTTTTTTTCTACAACATTTGCGAGGGCAACCTGAGAAAATCCCGTTGCTTTGCATGTTTTGCCTCCGAGGTAATTCCGGTGGTTTGAGGCGCTGCAGTGCGGCCGGAGAGAGAGAGAGAGAGAGAGAGAGAGAGAGAGAAGAGAGAGAGAGAGAGAGGAGAGACGAGAGAGAAAAAAAGAGAGAGAAAAAAAAAACAGAGAGAGAGAAGAGAGAGAGAGAGAGAGAGAGAGAGGAGAGAGAGAGAGAGAGAGGGGGGAGAGAATAATCCATCTTGTCCGGCATCAGCATGTCCCGCGGTATCGGGCCCCGCATTGCTAATAAACTACCCGCATACTGGGATATTCCTGAGCACTCTAAATATAGCAAATTGCCCGTTCTTTCCCCTAAAGGCAAAAAACTGTGGCTCCTTAAGCCACCAGGGCTTAAAGGAAAAGCTGTGGCTCATTAAGCCACCAGGGCTTTTCCTACAAAGGGGAGAGCAGGCTGCCAGAAGGAGAGAGAGCTGTGTGCTCCATGTGGAGACCTGGACAGTCGGCTCGCACACCGTTTGCTGAGAAAGTACTAATGGAACCCCTGGACAGACACAGAACAAGGACTTGTTGTAAATAACCACAATACATTTCCCAATTGTCTTCAATGTGTGTTTTGAGAGTGTTTTGTTGTTAACCTTGGTGGCGTGGAAACCCCACACCCTTGGGCGTGCTACGAGGGCCCTATTAATATAACATACATTTCAAATTCCCTCAACACTATCTAAAACTGTAAGCTTACCCCTGCGGTGAATACGGCTGCGTTTCCACTCTCCAACATCTCTTCTAGTTCATCATCTGTCGTGGCTTTACCGGCTGAAATGTTTTTGTAATAATCATTAAGAAAAATAAAATAAAATAAACCTCAACCATTATATTACGACTACATAGTGTAGCAGGTGCAGCTCACTGATCTCCAGCTGCCTCTGGATTCGTCCTTTGCTCCTCTCCCTGAAGTCCACTTGGGCCTCGTTGTACTTGGTCATAACCTCCACAAACTTCCTGGAGAGCACAGCATGCTGAGGGAACACAGTGACTCTGATTACTATTGTTTGATACAAATTCAATACCCATGTCAGTCTTAGAAACATAAAAGAGCTAATTATGTTGTGAGGTTTGCAGTGTTGATGTGTGATGTGCAAGGACCTAATGGAGATATGTACCTGTGATTTGCGTATCCGCATGTCAGCTGACACCCTCTCCTGCTCGTCTGCCTCAAGGTTCCTCTCGATGGCTGCAAGGTTAACATAAGAATAATTTCAAAGCGAGTGGGATACAGTTAGTGTGTCGGAACACATTTTCCTTATCCATGTTGTGGTCCTTGCGTGCATGGGTATTGTGGTACCTTAAAGAGGTGAATATTCCGACTATCCAAGCAGAGGTTGGGTTACTCATAAGGAGCTAACGTTCCCAAGGCAATGGAGCCGTTACAGGTGATCAGCAGCGTGGATGATGGACCATACGCCGTCAGGACAGTATTGGGCTGGACAGTAAACGGACCACTCAGAGGTGGAAGTGATGTCATGGAAGCAAACAAGGTGACAGAAATCACGGCAAATCGCATCTCTGTAGCTAAGCTAGAAGAGCTTTGGCAGATGCAGTTCAAGCAGGACTTTCCTGATGCAGGACAAGACGAAGACATCGAAATGTCTAAGGAAGATCACCAGTTTATCAACATGGTGTCCGAATCTTCAAAACTCGTGGATGGTCATTATAGCGTCTGTCTTCCAGTGAGGAGCAAGTCCCTGTGCATGCCCAACAACAGAGCGGTTGCGGAGCAACGCACTTTGAACCTAAAGAAAAGATTCTCTAGAGATGTCAAGTTTATAAGGAATACGTTGCATTCATGGATGACATTCTCAAGAAGGGCTATGCAGTGAAACTCGACGGTGCTGAGCGTAAGCCAACGGAAGGAAGAACCTGGTATCTGCCTCATCATGGAGTCAGACATCCAGTCAAGCAAAAGCTACGTGTGTCTTCGACTGCGGTGCAAGCTTTCAAGGAACATCGCTGAACCAGCAACTCCTGCAGGGACCGGACCTAACAAGCTCCCTAGTGGGGGTCCTCATGAGGTTCCGACAAGAGAGTGTGGCGGTTATGGCTGATGTGGAGGCCATGTTCCACCAGATCAGAGTCAGCAATGAAGACACGGATCTCTTCAGGTTTCTCTGGTGGCCCGATGGGAACTACGATCAAGGGCTAGTTGAACACAAGATGTTGGTCCACATCTTTGGTGCAACATCGTCGCCAAGTGTTGCTAACTTCGCACTGCAGAAATGTGCAACAGATTTTGAGGATGACTTTGGTCACGAAACTGCCAAAACAGTCAAGAGAAATTTTCTACGTAGACGACTGTCTTAAGTCAACTACTGATGAAGATACAGCTATCAAACTTTGTGCTGACCTGAGGAGCATGCTGGCAAGAGGTGGATTTCGACTGACGAAATGGTCGAGCAACAGCCGTAAGTTTCTCAGCTCAATTCCTAAAGATGGAAAGGCAAAGGGTTTCCAAGATCTGGACTTTGATGCAGATAACTTACCAATGGAGAGAGCATTGGGAATCCAGTGGTGTGCCGAAGCAGATCAGTTCAAGTTCAAGATAAACCTCAAGGATCGACCACACACTAGGAGAGGCCTGCTTTCCCTCGTCAGTTCCATCTTTGATCCGCTGGGCTTTGTCGCTCCAGTGGTACTGCCTGCCAAGAAGATCCTTCAAGATCTATGCAGGCAGAAGTATAGCTGGGATGAAGATCTACCAGACGAAGTCATCAAGAGCTGTAAAAGATGGATCTCAAGTTTGCAACTGCTCGAAAAGTTTGGAGTTGACAGATGCATTAAAACAAAGCAATTTGGTCCACCAGTCTTCGCACAGCTGCATCACTTTGCGGACGCAAGTGAGGATGCTTATGGAACAACAAGCTATCTGCTACTGCGTACTGCATCTGGAGAAGCTCAATCCACCCTGATGATGGCAAAGGCCAGGGTCGCACCTTTAAAGTCTCCAACCATACCAAGAATGGAGCTAACTGCAGCTACAGTTGCAGTCAAGATGGACAAGATTCTGAAAAAAGAGCTTGAACTGGAACTTCATGAATCAATCTTTTGGACAGATAGCACGGCTGTGCTAAAATACTTGAACAGCGAGCGAACAAGATTCAAGACCTTCGTCGCTAATAGAATCTCAGCAATCCTGGAGCACTCACAGACTTCACAGTGGAGATACGTCAATACCACACTGAATCCCGCTGACCATGTCTCAAGAGGACAGACTGTTGAAGCATTTTTGAAGTTGGGATGCTGGCTTTCAGGACCAGATTTCTTGCTCCATACAGAAGATCAGTGGCCCAATAATCCAGATCCTGGAATGGTGGATGTCGACGACTCAGAGGTCAAAAGAGTAGCTCGAGCACACGTCATTCAGGTGCAAGACCCAACAGATCCAGTGGACCAGTTGATGAGCCACTTCTCATCCTGGATAAAGCTCAAACGTGCTGTTGCCTGGCTTCTGAAGCTGAAAGGGTTGCTTAAAGAGCTGAAAGCAAAGAGAAAGGAACCTAACACATTAGGTGGAGAAAGCAGAGTGGATCAGTTCAAGAAGGCTTTCAAAGGAACAAACCTTACATGTGACGATTTGACAGAAGCAGAAACAGAAATTGTTAAGTACTGTCAGAAACAAAGATTTGAAGACGACTTGACGATGCTGAAGGAACATAAGAGAGTGAAGAAAGGTAGCTCACTTTATAAGTTGAATCCAGTTCTTCAAGAAGGAGTCATGAGGGTTGGAGGAAGGTTGAGCCGAGCGGCGATGCCAGATCATTCTAAGCAGCCAGCCATCCTGCCAAAGCATTCATGCATCACAAGGCTTGTGTTGAGACACATTCATGACATTACAGCTCACGCCGGAAGGAACCACATGTTGGCTCAACTACGTCAACGGTTCTGGATACCCGGAGCTAACGGAGCCATCAGAACTTTCCTGTCCAAGTGCGTCGTCTGTAAGAAGTTACATGGAACAGCTGGCAAGCAACTCATGGCAGATCTACCAATATGCAGAGTTCTGCCTGATGACCCTCCATTCACCCGAGTTGGCGTTGACTATTTCGGCCCGTTCCTGGTGAAAAGAGGTAGGGTGCAAGTAAAGAGGTACGGTGTCATCTTTACCTGTCTCGCCATACGAGCTGTGCATCTAGAAGTTGCAACTTCTCTTGACACTGATGCATGCCTCAATGCAATAAGGAGGTTCATTGCCAGAAGAGGACAAGTCAGAGAGATGTACTCGGATAACGGAACCAACTTTCGGTCGGCTGACAGTGAGTTGAGGAAATCCATTAAAGAATGGAATACCAGCAAGATCGCAAACGAAATGCAATGCAAAGGTGTTCAGTGGCACTTCAATCCTCCAGCAGGTTCGCACCATGGAGGAAGTTGGGAGCGGTTGATCCGTTCAGTGAGAAAGATCCTGAACGTTACCGTGAAGGAACAACTTTTGGATGAAGAAGGTCTCCATACGTTGCTGTGTGAGGCTGAGGCTGTCATAAACAGCAGGCCCATCACAAAGCCATCTTCAGACCTCAACGATTTAGAGGCCTTAACACCCAATCACCTGTTGTTACTCAAGGTCAAGCCCGAGTTACCTCCAGGAGTATTCAACAAGGACGATCAATATGCTAACCGCAGATGGAGACAGGTCCAGTACCTTTCGGACGTCTTCTGGAAACGCTGGTGCAAGGAGTACCTGACACAGCTTCAAGAACGCCAACGATGGTCCACGCCTGGAAGAAACTTCTGCGTCGGTGATGTGGTGCTGATTGTGGACGACACATCTCCCAGAAATTCATGGCCTCTAGGGAGGGTCCTGGAGACTTTTCCGGACAAGAAAGGCTTCGTTCGTCAGGTTAAAGTCAAGACCAAGACCAATGAGCTTTGTCGCCCGATAACAAAGCTATGTTTGCTCCAAGAGTCGGACGACAGTAATGGACTGTTCTAAAGGCCGTTCTCAAGTCCTCATGCCATGGGGTGAAGAACAAGAAGATTTCTTTTGATGTTTGTGTTTAGCATAACATGTATCATATCATGTAGGCTCCTTTAATTTAA
>PIJE02001930.1:40787-65787 GCA_002895965.2 Coryphaenoides rupestris | reverse complement strand
CGTGGGGTTAGGGAGTCACGACACTTACACCCACAATACCCCCGTGCTCCTTTGCCCCCCCCCCCCCCCGCCGCCGACCGACGAGGAGGACACCCGACATTATTATAAAACCACTCAATGGAGACACTTTGCCATGTTCACGGACATTTTTTGTCCCCCTTGAAACGAGACGTGAGCTATTTCATACCATTTACATTGTAATGACATCCCCGTTCGCCATTTTATTTCCATATAAATATCATGTAAATATCAGGCGATGAAATTAATCTGCGCAGCGTGTAGCCCAGGGACATGTAGTAATGTAATATGCGCCACATTTCCATATAGACGGAGTGAGAGTTTAGTTGTGAGGGTGAGGGTAATGGAGATACCTCCAAATCCACGTGTCCAACATGCATTAACACTGTAGGAGCCTAAATGCCTATTTGCTTTATTTAAGTTAATATTTTATGATAATGTTTTGATTTTCATAGGTGAAATAATATGGTGGTCAATTGTGGTATTTTTGAATGTAGTGAATTTTGTTTTGAAGTTCACTTTCATTGTTTTGGTTTATGCGCACATTTAATTACTTTTATTTTGAAAGCGTAAGAGAAAACTTTATTGAGTTAACTATCTGTGACAGACAGTCGGGTTAACAAGCGTGGAGCCACACAGTTTTTTGACCTCGCTCTCTCGCTCTCTCGCTCTTTTTCTCTCTATAACCTCATGTTCTGGAAAAGGTTTTGTTTGTATTTTGCATTTTACAAGTAAACACTTTAAACTTCACGTCGTGGTCCGGTGGATTCTTTCAATAAGGAAATGAGGATGAGGTACGAGGTGAGGGGAAGGCGGAGCGTCAAGCTGGAGCTTCACTATCAGAACTATTGATCCTACATTAGTCAAAAAACTCGCTCTTCACACGGATTAATGGATCTTGGAACGGCCTGACTGAGAAAGGATAACGGACAAAGGAAACGTGGCACTGACAGCGCGGTGTTTTACGGAAGAAAACAAAGTAAACGTAAGTGTTGCCTCGTTAATTAAGACGGCACGGACGCTCCGCGTGTGTGTGTGGGCGGAAAAAGGAAAAAAGGAAAAGAAACGTCTTTGATGTAAAGCGTATTCAGAAGTGCTTGAGCATTATCAGCCTACAACTTACGTGTAAAAAATAATAATACAGATAGGCTACTTGCAATGGATGAACAGGAATTTAAAAAACGACCTGTAAAAATGACTGAGAAGGCTTTGGAAGAAAACAAAAAAAAGGCAGTAAATGCGCGCAGGTACAAGCTGTCACAGATCACTAGCATGGAAAAACAAATCCAGCAATTAATGGAAGATGATGCCAATGTCGACACTGTTAAAGATAAGTTGCGCGTTGACTTTAATCATCTGCTGCAAGATTTTTGTGAACAAAATTCTTGCTTGAAACAACTCATGACTGAGGATGAGTTCATGGATGATCAAAAGACTTGGTTCGATCCTAAAAATGAAGCCATTAACGCTTTCTTCTGGAAAGGTGAGGAATGGATGGAGGATGTAATGAAACGGTCTGAGCAGGCCGTAGAGTGTGACAAAGAAGAGATGCATGCAGATAGATCATCTAGATCATCAAACCGCTCGACCACATCGATCACTAAACGTAAACAAAGTGTAACTGGATCCCAATGTGGAAGTGTCTCCTCCTCATCTTCCACAATCAGGATAAAGGCAGAAATGGAACGTGCATCATTGTTGGCAAAGGCTGCAGCTTTAAGAGAGAAGTTGGCCTTGGAAAAGGAAGAAGCAGTTTGGCGTGCGGAAAAAAGATGCAGGGAAGCAGAAGAAAAGTGTCGAGAGGCCGAGTTTGAGGCTGCTATGAAGGCTAGAAAGGAAATGCATGATATGCAGACAGCGCTCGCCGAATCAGATGCAAAAATGGAAGTTTTGCAAAAATACGAAAACACACAAGTGGAAATGAGCAGCGCTGAAGTTGATGAACAAAAAGGAGAATCAAATGTGAAAACTAGTTTTCAACCACCATTGCAGCTTGTCTCATCTCCACCCAAGGTTAAGCACAAAGTTCTGCCTGCACCACTGGAAAATGCCCCGCCTTCGCCGAACATGGTTACCAACAACGAACCAGTTTTCGATAGCCTCTGTAAAGCCATGTCTCAGCAAGCCAATGTCACAGAGTACCTTGTGAAGAATCACAAAGCAGCTTTACTTCCCGATCTCACCATTTCAACATTCAAGGGTGACCCGCTTGAGTATAACACCTTTATCCAATCTATTGAACATGGAATTGAAAGCCGCACTGATGACAACCGTGATCGGCTACAATTTTTGCTGCAGTACACAAGTGGACAACCACATGAGTTGGTTAAGAGCTGCATTCACATGGAACCTTCAGCAGGTTACGCTAGAGCCAAGAAAATGCTAAAAGAGTTTTTTGGTGACGACTACAAGATAGCTGAGGCCTACATAAAACAAGCTTTGGATTGGCAGACGATCAAGCCAGAGGATGGCGATGCACTACAGTCCTTCGCATTGTTCCTCACAGGCTGCTCCAACACAATGGCAGATATTAGCTACATGGAAGACTTGGACAACACAGCTAACATAAAAGCACTGGCCAACAAGCTTCCATACAGGCTCAAGGAAGCATGGAGAAAGTCCGCCTGCGACCTACAAGAAAAAACAAAGAAACGAGTCAAGTTTAAGGATTTTGTCGACTTCGTCAACAAGCAGGTTAAATATATATTACACCCGCTTTACGGAAACATTAAAGACCCCACCGCACGCACAAAAGACCCAGTGCGACAGAAACCGAACCCACAATATACAGAGACACTCAAACCAAGGAAGGTGTTTACAACAGCAGTTGTTTCTCCCGAAACCCAAATCAAGATGGAGAATGACAAACAAGCGACACCAAATGCACAAACTGTCTCAGTGAACTCCTATGGTAAGCCTTGTCTTTATTGCAAAGAAGAGCAACACAGTCTCACAGTCTGCAGAAAATTAAAGGGCAAGCCACACAAGGAGAAGATTGACTTTTTAAGAAGCAAAGGTTTGTGTTTTGCATGTTTGAAACACGGTCACATGAGCAGCGGCTGCAAGGAGAAGGCTCAATGCCGAGAATGCTCACGACCGCATCCTACCCTGCTGCACATGAATACTAAAGTCTCCAGAGATGAAACAACAAAGGAAAGCTGCGATCAACAATCCATATCGAGCGCCCTTGTACAGATGATGGAAACTTTTGGTGTCACTGGGGCCGGTAAGGAAGATTGCATTCTTTCAATCATTCCAGTGTGTGTTAAGGCACAAAAGGGAACCAAGGCAGTGGCGACCTACGCGTTTTTGGATCCAGGTAGCTCAGCAACTTTCGCTACAGAGTCACTGATCAACCAACTGAACATGAGTGGACGCAATACAAGCATCTCATTGAGAACAATGGGTAATGAATCTATCGTCAACACCCGCATTGTATCCGGACTGGAAATCAGTAGCCTTGATGGCAACCAGTTTATTGAGCTTGCTGAGGTTTTCTCACAAAAAACCATCCCTGTAACCCAGGACAATATTCCACGCCAAGAGGACGTTAACTGTTGGCCCTACCTTAAAGAGGTGAATATTCCGACTATCCAAGCAGAGGTTGGGTTACTCATAGGAGCTAACGTTCCCAAGGCAATGGAGCCGTTACAGGTGATCAGCAGCGTGGATGATGGACCATACGCCGTCAGGACAGTATTGGGCTGGACAGTAAACGGACCACTCAGAGGTGGAAGTGATGTCATGGAAGCAAACAAGGTGACAGAAATCACGGCAAATCGCATCTCTGTAGCTAAGCTAGAAGAGCTTTGGCAGATGCAGTTCAAGCAGGACTTTCCTGATGCAGGACAAGACGAAGACATCGAAATGTCTAAGGAAGATCACCAGTTTATCAACATGGTGTCCGAATCTTCAAAACTCGTGGATGGTCATTATAGCGTCTGTCTTCCAGTGAGGAGCAAGTCCCTGTGCATGCCCAACAACAGAGCGGTTGCGGAGCAACGCACTTTGAACCTAAAGAAAAGATTCTCTAGAGATGTCAAGTTTTATAAGGAATACGTTGCATTCATGGATGACATTCTCAAGAAGGGCTATGCAGTGAAACTCGACGGTGCTGAGCGTAAGCCAACGGAAGGAAGAACCTGGTATCTGCCTCATCATGGAGTCAGACATCCAGTCAAGCAAAAGCTACGTGTTGTCTTCGACTGCGGTGCAAGCTTTCAAGGAACATCGCTGAACCAGCAACTCCTGCAGGGACCGGACCTAACAAGCTCCCTAGTGGGGGTCCTCATGAGGTTCCGACAAGAGAGTGTGGCGGTTATGGCTGATGTGGAGGCCATGTTCCACCAGATCAGAGTCAGCAATGAAGACACGGATCTCTTCAGGTTTCTCTGGTGGCCCGATGGGAACTACGATCAAGGGCTAGTTGAACACAAGATGTTGGTCCACATCTTTGGTGCAACATCGTCGCCAAGTGTTGCTAACTTCGCACTGCAGAAATGTGCAACAGATTTTGAGGATGACTTTGGTCACGAAACTGCCAAAACAGTCAAGAGAAATTTCTACGTAGACGACTGTCTTAAGTCAACTACTGATGAAGATACAGCTATCAAACTTTGTGCTGACCTGAGGAGCATGCTGGCAAGAGGTGGATTTCGACTGACGAAATGGTCGAGCAACAGCCGTAAGTTTCTCAGCTCAATTCCTAAAGATGGAAAGGCAAAGGGTTTCCAAGATCTGGACTTTGATGCAGATAACTTACCAATGGAGAGAGCATTGGGAATCCAGTGGTGTGCCGAAGCAGATCAGTTCAAGTTCAAGATAAACCTCAAGGATCGACCACACACTAGGAGAGGCCTGCTTTCCCTCGTCAGTTCCATCTTTGATCCGCTGGGCTTTGTCGCTCCAGTGGTACTGCCTGCCAAGAAGATCCTTCAAGATCTATGCAGGCAGAAGTATAGCTGGGATGAAGATCTACCAGACGAAGTCATCAAGAGCTGTAAAAGATGGATCTCAAGTTTGCAACTGCTCGAAAAGTTTGGAGTTGACAGATGCATTAAAACAAAGCAATTTGGTCCACCAGTCTTCGCACAGCTGCATCACTTTGCGGACGCAAGTGAGGATGCTTATGGAACAACAAGCTATCTGCTACTGCGTACTGCATCTGGAGAAGCTCAATCCACCCTGATGATGGCAAAGGCCAGGGTCGCACCTTTAAAGTCTCCAACCATACCAAGAATGGAGCTAACTGCAGCTACAGTTGCAGTCAAGATGGACAAGATTCTGAAAAAAGAGCTTGAACTGGAACTTCATGAATCAATCTTTTGGACAGATAGCACGGCTGTGCTAAAATACTTGAACAGCGAGCGAACAAGATTCAAGACCTTCGTCGCTAATAGAATCTCAGCAATCCTGGAGCACTCACAGACTTCACAGTGGAGATACGTCAATACCACACTGAATCCCGCTGACCATGTCTCAAGAGGACAGACTGTTGAAGCATTTTTGAAGTTGGGATGCTGGCTTTCAGGACCAGATTTCTTGCTCCATACAGAAGATCAGTGGCCCAATAATCCAGATCCTGGAATGGTGGATGTCGACGACTCAGAGGTCAAAAGAGTAGCTCGAGCACACGTCATTCAGGTGCAAGACCCAACAGATCCAGTGGACCAGTTGATGAGCCACTTCTCATCCTGGATAAAGCTCAAACGTGCTGTTGCCTGGCTTCTGAAGCTGAAAGGGTTGCTTAAAGAGCTGAAAGCAAAGAGAAAGGAACCTAACACATTAGGTGGAGAAAGCAGAGTGGATCAGTTCAAGAAGGCTTTCAAAGGAACAAACCTTACATGTGACGATTTGACAGAAGCAGAAACAGAAATTGTTAAGTACTGTCAGAAACAAAGATTTGAAGACGACTTGACGATGCTGAAGGAACATAAGAGAGTGAAGAAAGGTAGCTCACTTTATAAGTTGAATCCAGTTCTTCAAGAAGGAGTCATGAGGGTTGGAGGAAGGTTGAGCCGAGCGGCGATGCCAGATCATTCTAAGCAGCCAGCCATCCTGCCAAAGCATTCATGCATCACAAGGCTTGTGTTGAGACACATTCATGACATTACAGCTCACGCCGGAAGGAACCACATGTTGGCTCAACTACGTCAACGGTTCTGGATACCCGGAGCTAACGGAGCCATCAGAACTTTCCTGTCCAAGTGCGTCGTCTGTAAGAAGTTACATGGAACAGCTGGCAAGCAACTCATGGCAGATCTACCAATATGCAGAGTTCTGCCTGATGACCCTCCATTCACCCGAGTTGGCGTTGACTATTTCGGCCCGTTCCTGGTGAAAAGAGGTAGGGTGCAAGTAAAGAGGTACGGTGTCATCTTTACCTGTCTCGCCATACGAGCTGTGCATCTAGAAGTTGCAACTTCTCTTGACACTGATGCATGCCTCAACGCAATAAGGAGGTTCATTGCCAGAAGAGGACAAGTCAGAGAGATGTACTCGGATAACGGAACCAACTTTCGGTCGGCTGACAGTGAGTTGAGGAAATCCATTAAAGAATGGAATACCAGCAAGATCGCAAACGAAATGCAATGCAAAGGTGTTCAGTGGCACTTCAATCCTCCAGCAGGTTCGCACCATGGAGGAAGTTGGGAGCGGTTGATCCGTTCAGTGAGAAAGATCCTGAACGTTACCGTGAAGGAACAACTTTTGGATGAAGAAGGTCTCCATACGTTGCTGTGTGAGGCTGAGGCTGTCATAAACAGCAGGCCCATCACAAAGCCATCTTCAGACCTCAACGATTTAGAGGCCTTAACACCCAATCACCTGTTGTTACTCAAGGTCAAGCCCGAGTTACCTCCAGGAGTATTCAACAAGGACGATCAATATGCTAACCGCAGATGGAGACAGGTCCAGTACCTTTCGGACGTCTTCTGGAAACGCTGGTGCAAGGAGTACCTGACCCAGCTTCAAGAACGCCAACGATGGTCCACGCCTGGAAGAAACTTCTGCGTCGGTGATGTAGTGCTGATTGTGGACGACACATCTCCCAGAAATTCATGGCCTCTAGGGAGGATCCTGGAGACTTTTCCGGACAAGAAAGGCTTCGTTCGTCAGGTTAAAGTCAAGACCAAGACCAATGAGCTTTGTCGCCCGATAACAAAGCTATGTTTGCTCCAAGAGTCGGATGACAGTAATGGACTGTTCTAAAGGCTGTTCTCAAGTCCTCATGCCATGGGGTGAAGAACAAGAAGATTTCTTTTGATGTTTGTGTTTAACATGTATCATACCATGTAGGCTCCTTTAATTTAATGTAAGTTTGTCGAGTAATTGTTTCAAAGAGATTGATAACAATTAGGGGCCGGTAATGTAGGAGCCTAAATGCCTATTTGCTTTATTTAAGTTAATATTTTATGATAATGTTTTGATTTTCATAAGTGAAATAATATAATAGTCAATTGTGGTATTTTTGAATATAGTGAATTTTATTTTGAAGTTCACTTTCATTGTTTTGGTGTATGCGCACATTTAATTACTTTTATTTTGAAGCGTAAGAGAAAACTTTATTGAGTTAGCTATCTGTGACAGACAGTCAGGGTTAACAAGCATGGAGCCACACAGTTTTTTGACCTCGCTCTCTTTCTCTCTATACCCTCATGTTGTGGAAAAGGGTTTGTTTGTATTTGCATTCGACAAGTAAACACTTTAAAGTTTACGTCGTGGTCCGGTGGATTCTTTTGAATGAAATGAGGATGAGGCAAGAGCAGAGGGGAAGGCGGAGCGTCAAGCTGGAGCTTCACTATTAGAACTATTGATCCTACATTAGTCAAAAAACTCGCTCTTCACACGGATTAATGGATCTTGGAACGGCCTGACTGAGAAAGGATAACGGACAAAGGAAACGTGGCACTGACAGCGCGGTGTTTTACGGAAGAAAATAAAGTAAACGTAAGTGTTGCCTCGTTAATTAAGACGGCACGGACGCTCCGCATGTGCGTGTGTGTGTGGGCGGACATCAATCTGGGGCATTCGTCCGAATAAGGAAAAGAAACGTCTTTGATGTAAAGCGTATTCAGAAGTGCTTGAGCATTATCAGCCTACAACTTACGTGTAAAAAATAATAATACAGATAGGCTACTTGCAATGGATGAACAGGAATTTAAAAAACGACCTGTAAAAATGACTGAGAAGGCTTTGGAAGAAAACAAAAAAAAGGCAGTAAATGCGCGCAGGTACAAGCTGTCACAGATCACTAGCATGGAAAATCAAATCCAGCAATTAATGGAAGATGATGCCAATGTCGACACTGTTAAAGATAAGTTGCGCGTTGACTTTAATCATCTGCTTCAAGATTTTTGTGAACAAAATTCTTGCTTGAAACAACTCATGACTGAGGATGAGTTCATGGATGATCAAAAGACTTGGTTCGATCCTAAAAATGAAGCCATTAACACTTTCTTCTGGAAAGGTGAGGAATGGATGAAGGATGTAATGAAACGGTCTGAGCAGGCCGTAGAGTGTGACAAAGAAGAGATGCATGCAGATAGATCATCTAGATCATCAAACCGCTCGACCACATCGATCACTAAACGTAAACAAAGTGTAACTGGATCCCAATGTGGAAGTGTCTCCTCCTCATCTTCCACAATCAGGATAAAGGCAGAAATGGAACGTGCATCATTGTTGGCAAAGGCTGCAGCTTTAAGAGAGAAGTTGGCCTTAGAAAAGGAAGAAGCAGTTTGGCGTGCGGAAAAAAGATGCAGGGAAGCAGAAGAAAAGTGTCGAGAGGCCGAGTTTGAGGCTGCTATGAAGGCTAGAAAGGAAATGCATGATATGCAGACAGCGCTCGCCGAATCAGATGCAAAAATGGAAGTTTTGCAAAAATACGAAAACACACAAGTGGAAATGAGCAGCGCTGAAGTTGATGAACAAAAAGGAGAATCAAATGTGAAAACTAGTTTTCAACCACCATTGCAGCTTGTCTCATCTCCACCCAAGGTTAAGCACAACGTTCTGCCTGCACCACTGGAAAATGCCCCGCCTGCGCCGAACATGGTTTCCAACAACGAACCAGTTTTCGATAGCCTTTGTAAAGCCATGTCTCAGCAAGCCAATGTCACAGAGTACCTTGTGAAGAATCACAAAGCAGCTTTACTTCCCGATCTCACCATTTCAACATTCAAGGGTGACCCGCTTGAGTATAACACCTTTATCCAATCTATTGAACATGGAATTGAAAGCCGCACTGATGACAACCGTGATCGGCTACAATTTTTGCTGCAGTACACAAGTGGACAACCACATGAGTTGGTTAAGAGCTGCATTCACATGGAACCTTCAGCAGGTTACGCTAGAGCCAAGAAAATGCTAAAAGAGTTTTTTGGTGACGACTACAAGATAGCTGAGGCCTACATAAAACAAGCTTTGGATTGGCAGACGATCAAGCCAGAGGATGGCGATGCACTACAGTCCTTCGCATTGTTCCTCACAGGCTGCTCCAACACAATGGCAGATATTAGCTACATGGAAGACTTGGACAACACAGCTAACATAAAAGCACTGGCCAACAAGCTTCCATACAGGCTCAAGGAAGCATGGAGAAAGTCCGCCTGCGACCTACAAGAAAAAACAAAGAAACGAGTCAAGTTTAAGGATTTTGTCGACTTCGTCAACAAGCAGGTTAAATATATATTACACCCGCTTTACGGAAACATTAAAGACCCCACCGCACGCACAAAAGACCCAGTGCGACAGAAACCGAACCCACAATATACAGAGACACTCAAACTAAGGAAGGTGTTTACAACAGCAGTTGTTTCTCCCGAAACCCAAATCAAGATGGAGAATGACAAACAAGCGACACCAAATGCACAAACTGTCTCAGTGAACTCCTATGGTAAGCCTTGTCTTTATTGCAAAGAAGAGCAACACAGTCTCACAGTCTGCAGAAAATTAAAGGGCAAGCCACACAAGGAGAAGATTGACTTTTTAAGAAGCAAAGGTTTGTGTTTTGCATGTTTGAAACACGGTCACATGAGCAGCGGCTGCAAGGAGAAGGCTCAATGCCGAGAATGCTCACGACCGCATCCTACCCTGCTGCACATGAACACTAAAGTCTCCAGAGATGAAACAACAAAGGAAAGCTGCGATCAACAATTCATATCGAGCGCCCTTGTACAGATGACGGAAACTTTTGGTGTCACTGGGGCCGGTAAGGAAGATTGCATTCTTTCAATCATTCCAGTGTGTGTTAAGGCACAAAAGGGAACCAAGGCAGTGGCGACCTACGCGTTTTTGGATCCAGGTAGCTCAGCAACTTTCGCTACAGAGTCACTGATCAACCAACTGAACATGAGTGGACGCAATACAAGCATCTCATTGAGAACAATGGGTAATGAATCTATCGTCAACACTCGCATTGTATCCGGACTGGAAATCAGTAGCCTTGATGGCAACCAGTTTATTGAGCTTGCTGAGGTTTTCTCACAAAAAACCATCCCTGTAACCAAGGACAATATTCCCCGCCAAGAGGACGTTAACTGTTGGCCCTACCTTAAAGAGGTGAATCTTCCGACTATCCAAGCAGAGGTTGGGTTACTCATAGGAGCTAACGTTCCCAAGGCAATGGAGCCGTTACAGGTGATCAGCAGCGTGGATGATGGACCATACGCCGTCAGGACAGTATTGGGCTGGACAGTAAACGGACCACTCAGAGGTGGAAGTGATGTCATGGAAGCAAACAAGGTGACAGAAATCACGGCAAATCGCATCTCTGTAGCTAAGCTAGAAGAGCTTTGGCAGATGCAGTTCAAGCAGGACTTTCCTGATGCAGGACAAGACGAAGACATCGAAATGTCTAAGGAAGATCACCAGTTTATCAACATGGTGTCCGAATCTTCAAAACTCGTGGATGGTCATTACAGCGTCTGTCTTCCAGTGAGGAGCAAGTCCCTGTGCATGCCCAACAACAGAGCGGTTGCGGAGCAACGCACTTTGAACCTAAAGAAAAGATTCTCTAGAGATGTCAAGTTTTATAAGGAATACGTTGCATTCATGGATGACATTCTCAAGAAGGGCTATGCAGTGAAACTCGACGGTGCTGAGCGTAAGCCAACGGAAGGAAGAACCTGGTATCTGCCTCATCATGGAGTCAGACATCCAGTCAAGCAAAAGCTACGTGTTGTCTTCGACTGCGGTGCAAGCTTTCAAGGAACATCGCTGAACCAGCAACTCCTGCAGGGACCGGACCTAACAAGCTCCCTAGTGGGGGTCCTCATGAGGTTCCGACAAGAGAGTGTGGCGGTTATGGCTGATGTGGAGGCCATGTTCCACCAGATCAGAGTCAGCAATGAAGACACGGATCTCTTCAGGTTTCTCTGGTGGCCCGATGGGAACTACGATCAAGGGCTAGTTGAACACAAGATGTTGGTCCACATCTTTGGTGCAACATCGTCGCCAAGTGTTGCTAACTTCGCACTGCAGAAATGTGCAACAGATTTTGAGGATGACTTTGGTCACGAAACTGCCAAAACAGTCAAGAGAAATTTCTACGTAGACGACTGTCTTAAGTCAACTACAGATGAAGATACAGCTATCAAACTTTGTGCTGACCTGAGGAGCATGCTGGCAAGAGGTGGATTTCGACTGACGAAATGGTCGAGCAACAGCCGTAAGTTTCTCAGCTCAATTCCTAAAGATGGAAAGGCAAAGGGTTTCCAAGATCTGGACTTTGATGAAGATAACTTAACAATGGAGAGAGCATTGGGAATCCAGTGGTGTGCCGAAGCAGATCAGTTCAAGTTCAAGATAAACCTCAAGGATCGACCACACACTAGGAGAGGCCTGCTTTCCCTCGTCAGTTCCATCTTTGATCCGCTGGGCTTTGTCGCTCCAGTGGTACTGCCTGCCAAGAAGATCCTTCAAGATCTATGCAGGCAGAAGTATAGCTGGGATGAAGATCTACCAGACGAAGTCATCAAGAGCTGTAAAAGATGGATCTCAAGTTTGCAACTGCTCGAAAATTTTGGAGTTGACAGATGCATTAAAACAAAGCAATTTGGTCCACCAGTCTTCGCACAGCTGCATCACTTTGCGGACGCAAGTGAGGATGCTTATGGAACAACAAGCTATCTGCTACTGCGTACTGCATCTGGAGAAGCTCAATCCACCCTGATGATGGCAAAGGCCAGGGTCGCACCTTTAAAGTCTCCAACCATACCAAGAATGGAGCTAACTGCAGCTACAGTTGCAGTCAAGATGGACAAGATTCTGAAAAAAGAGCTTGAACTGGAACTTCATGAATCAATCTTTTGGACAGATAGCACGGCTGTGCTAAAATACTTGAACAGCGAGCGAACAAGATTCAAGACCTTCGTCGCTAATAGAATCTCAGCAATCCTGGAGCACTCACAGACTTCACAGTGGAGATACGTCAATACCACACTGAATCCCGCTGACCATGTCTCAAGAGGACAGACTGTTGAAGCATTTTTGAAGTTGGGATGCTGGCTTTCAGGACCAGATTTCTTGCTCCATACAGAAGATCAGTGGCCCAATAATCCAGATCCTGGAATGGTGGATGTCGACGACTCAGAGGTCAAAAGAGTAGCTCGAGCACACGTCATTCAGGTGCAAGACCCAACAGATCCAGTGGACCAGTTGATGAGCCACTTCTCATCCTGGATAAAGCTCAAACGTGCTGTTGCCTGGCTTCTGAAGCTGAAAGGGTTGCTTAAAGAGCTGAAAGCAAAGAGAAAGGAACCTAACACATTAGGTGGAGAAAGCAGAGTGGATCAGTTCAAGAAGGCTTTCAAAGGAACAAACCTTACATGTGACGATTTGACAGAAGCAGAAACAGAAATTGTTAAGTACTGTCAGAAACAAAGATTTGAAGACGACTTGACGATGCTGAAGGAACATAAGAGAGTGAAGAAAAGTAGCTCACTTTATAAGTTGAATCCAGTTCTTCAAGAAGGAGTCATGAGGGTTGGAGGAAGGTTGAGCCGAGCGGCGATGCCAGATCATTCTAAGCAGCCAGCCATCCTGCCAAAGCGTTCATGCATCACAAGGCTTGTGTTGAGACACATTCATGACATTACAGCTCACGCCGGAAGGAACCACATGTTGGCTCAACTACGTCAACGGTTCTGGATACCCGGAGCTAACGGAGCCATCAGAACTTTCCTGTCCAAGTGCGTCGTCTGTAAGAAGTTACATGGAACAGCTGGCAAGCAACTCATGACAGATCTACCAATATGCAGAGTTCTGCCTGATGACCCTCCATTCACCCGAGTTGGCGTTGACTATTTCGGCCCGTTCCTGGTGAAAAGAGGTAGGGTGCAAGTAAAGAGGTACGGTGTCATCTTTACCTGTCTCGCCATACGAGCTGTGCATCTAGAAGTTGCAACTTCTCTTGACACTGATGCATGCCTCAACGCAATAAGGAGGTTCATTGCCAGAAGAGGACAAGTCAGAGAGATGTACTCGGATAACGGAACCAACTTTCGGTCGGCTGACAGTGAGTTGAGGAAATCCATTAAAGAATGGAATACCAGCAAGATCGCAAACGAAATGCAATGCAAAGGTGTTCAGTGGCACTTCAATCCTCCAGCAGGTTCGCACCATGGAGGAAGTTGGGAGCGGTTGATCCGTTCAGTGAGAAAGATCCTGAACGTTACCGTGAAGGAACAACTTTT
The DNA here is from genome assembly GCA_002895965.2 of Coryphaenoides rupestris. Classification (NCBI taxonomy): domain Eukaryota; kingdom Metazoa; phylum Chordata; class Actinopteri; order Gadiformes; family Macrouridae; genus Coryphaenoides; species Coryphaenoides rupestris. The sequence goes on along the minus strand of PIJE02001930.1, from coordinate 52,075 downwards.
GGATGAAGAAGGTCTCCATACGTTGCTGTGTGAGGCTGAGGCTGTCATAAACAGCAGGCCCATCACAAAGCCATCTTCAGACCTCAACGATTTAGAGGCCTTAACACCCAATCACCTGTTGTTACTCAAGGTCAAGCCCGAGTTACCTCCAGGAGTATTCAACAAGGACGATCAATATGCTAACCGCAGATGGAGACAGGTCCAGTACCTTTCGGACGTCTTCTGGAAACGCTGGTGCAAGGAGTACCTGACACAGCTTCAAGAACGCCAACGATGGTCCACGCCTGGAAGAAACTTCTGCGTCGGTGATGTGGTGCTGATTGTGGACGACACATCTCCCAGAAATTCATGGCCTCTAGGGAGGATCCTGGTTCGTCAGGTTAAAGTCAAGACCAAGACCAATGAGCTTTGTCGCCCGATAACAAAGCTATGTTTGCTCCAAGAGTCGGACGACAGTAATGGACTGTTCTAAAGGCTGTTCTCAAGTCCTCATGCCATGGGGTGAAGAACAAGAAGATTTCTTTTGATGTTTGTGTTTAGCATAACATGTATCATACCATGTAGGCTCCTTTAATTTAATGTAAGTTTGTCGAGTAATTGTTTCAAAGAGATTGATAACAATTAGGGGCCGGTAATGTAGGAGCCTAAATGCCTATTTGCTTTATTTAAGTTAATATTTTATGATAATGTTTAGATTTTCATAAGTGAAATAATATAATAGTCAATTGTGGTATTTTTGAATATAGTGAATTTTATTTTGAAGTTCACTTTCATTGTTTTGGTGTATGCGCACATTTAATTACTTTTATTTTGAAGCGTAAGAAAAAACTTTATTGCGTTAACTATCTGTGACAGTCAGGGTTAACAAGCGTGGAGCCACACAGTTTTTTGACCTCGCTCTCTTTCTCTCTATACCCTCATGTTGTGGAAAAGGGTTTGTTTGTATTTGCATTTGACAAGTAAACACTTTAAACTTGACGTCGTGGTCCGGTGGATTCTTTTGAATGAAATGAGGATGAGGCAAGAGCAGAGGGGAAGGCGGAGCGTCAAGCTGGAGCTTCACTATTAGACCTATTGATCCTACAGTGACGAAATTGTCGACCAAAACCGCCTCGCAAAGTCTATTCTATGGAACTGGTTTCGTTACTTTAAAAACGACATGGCGCCGAAAACGACCGCAAAACATGACAACACAAGACGGGAAACACGAGCAACCTATTGAAGCACCTGAGACGGTAGCACCCCAGCGACTACGCCGAGAGCCTGGGGCTGCGGACCAAGAAAGCCCTTCCACAAGTAGCAGCGGGGCTGTGTCGAAACACTATTTGCTGCCATTTCCCATATGAAAGACGTTCAAAAAGAAGCGCGGATATAAATAATGCTGTATCGTACTTAATTGCGAAAGACATGATGCTTTTCTGGCAAAAAAAAATATAATGGGGTTAAATGATTTAAATGTTTATTTTTTTTATTCTAAATGTTTACATTTTGCACCTTTTACCAATTTTGCACCTTTTATTAATGCCTACCTCTAAAACATTTAACCACTTCATAATTCATATTTTGTACTTTATTTTACCATAAAGTTGCACAGGGCATTTGAGCCACTTGTTTTACTATTTTTGTCTACCTCGAAAAACACGTGAAAGGTGTGTTTTTATTAATTACAGCATGTTTGCTGTGTTTAATATTGACATTATTTTTGTTAATAAACTGTTCTAAAGTTTAACTAATTAACCCTCTGGTGTCTTAATTTGTCATTATCAGGATACTCTTCAAACTGGCAGCATTATCAAATTATATATTCTAAAAAATATAGAAAAAAAATCCAATCTATCAATATGGGAACAAAAATCGTGATTGTATTTTTTTCCCAGATCACCCAGCCCTAAGTTCACATAATTTGGTGGAGTAGCTTCATTTAGGGGCAGATACACTTCTGGTTTTAACCAGGTCTCACACAGGCCCAGGAAATCTAACCTATGCTCAACAATTAGATCCTGGACCAAGAGCGCTTTAGTTGAAAGCGATCTGATATTCATAAATCCTATTTAGATTTTGGAGGGAGTTTGGTTACTGCTCAGCTCTGAGGAGGTGGAGATTGGGGAAATAACAATGACATTTTCACTGAGTGGCAGTTGCCTTCGCCTGCGGGCTTTACGCCTCTGGACAGGCTGCATACATGCTGTGTGGATCTGTCACGCCTGACTAAGGCAACTATCTATGTTTGCCGACAAAATTGAGGCGCCTAACCCAGTGGGGTGCAGGCCGTCTCTCATCAGCACGCCAGGGCGGTCCCACATGGAGGGCCAGTTATCCACAAAACCTAGGCCCTGCTCTAAACTATAGCGAGCCAGCCAACGGTTTAGGGACATTAATCTACTATACTGCTCATCATTACCCCTAACAGGTAGAGGGCCAGAGAGAATTAATCGATGCCGACACATCTTTCTTGCGAAGTCACACAGCCTAACTATGTTGCTTTTTGTGACTTCAGATTGTCTCATCCTAACATCGTTTGTGCCGACATGAATTACAATGTTGTTAAAGCTAGTGTCGGTGGTGGGTGCATCTAGTCTAACTCCGTCTGTGTCCTTACCGCATGCCAACAACCTAAGATTAGCTTCTATGGCGGGAGCCCTGCCCCCTGGTAAGCAAATCACGTTAGCTGGCGTGTGTAATCTAACTTTGCGCGTAACAGAGTCTAGCACTATGAGGCCGCCTGGCAGGCCCCCTCTCAACTTTCTCAGGTGTATCCGCCTTTTCTATGGACGCTGACTGAAATCGTCATTGGATGTATGAGCTTCACATTTACATATAGACAATTGTTTTGAGAGCAACACAGCGTCCACAAACAGTTACATTTCCACATTCTCGAGTGTTATCTCCTTTAGGTCGACTCTGGGGGAACAAACAGCATTAACAGCCACACAGTTATGTTCATCTCCGTCTCCTGGAATAGGTAAAAGGGTGGCTGGGTTAAGGACGTTGCAGCGTTTCAGTTATGTTCGGCATATCAAGCAAGCAGGTGTTATAGCGTAACCATCTCACTGCAGAGAGGTGACATGTCTTTTGTTCTAGCAGTAGCATAGACACAGCATGTGGAACAAGCAGGGTTAGCTGTGAATATCCTACTATGTCTCGTGAGGTCATAACTGCCTTCTCTGCTGCGGCCACTGCCTTCAAGCAGAGTCGTAGCCCTGCGGCTACTGGATCTAGCTTGGCTGAGAAGTACCCTACTGGTCTCTGCTGCCCTCCATGTTCTTGGAGGAGTAGAGATGTCATGCAGCCGTTCTTAACGTCAACTGCCTGGGTAAATGGTTCAGTCGGGTCTGGTAGTCCTAGTGTGGTGGTGAGCAGTGCTATTCTTAGCCCCGCGAATGCTTCTGCTGCAGCAGGTGTCCATGTGACCTTGCTTCCTGGGAGGATTCCTGGCCCGTGAGCGATTGCGCTTAGGGGCCCCTCTAGACATGTGTAATTCGGAATAAACATCCTACAATAAGAAGTCATCCCCAGGAGTGATTTCACCTGTTTTGCCGTCTGGGGCTTTGGTATATTTCTAATTGCCTGTACTCTTTTGTCTGTCAGGGCTTTCCCTTTTGCTGATAGGTTGTGTCCTAAAAATACAACTTTGGATTGACACCATTGTAATTTTGTGGGGCTTGCTCTGTGCCCGTGTTCGGCCAAATGTCGGAGCAAGGCCACCATGTCTTGTTTGCATCCTTCCTCTGTTTCCGATGCTATGAGGAGATCATCTACGTATTGGAGCAATGCACTTCGGCTGGTAGGTGCAGGCTGCTCAGGTCTGACTGTAACGCTGCGTTATAAATTGTGGGGGATTCTGAGTACCCCTGTGGGAGGCAAGTCTGTAGCTGGATTTGGGGGTGATCACCACTGGTTGCATGCTTGTCATTAGTCCTACATCATATTTATTTTGAGCCCACAGTTTGTCTGGGACTTCAGCCAATTCTGGGATATCCTTGTTTACCTTTGCCATTCATGGTCTTCCTACACTGTCATCTTTTGTCCGCTGCGAACGTCACAGTGCGGCGTGTACCAGAATAGGTACTTGATCGTTAGCTTTTCGTGCTTATCACTTTCCCTGAACCATCTCTTTTCATATTCTACATCTGGCCCTTGGTGTACGTGTGAGGTGCAGTGTAGATTTTCTGGCTTCATGTATAGGATGTTGGGCGCACATGTACGATTCCTTGTCATTTCCACTAATTCTCTATTTGTGGAGGGGATAGATGACGAAACAAGTTCCCACTGATGTCCAACACCACACGAATCACGCGAGAAGCCCCTATGCTGTGCAAAACATGGGTGCACGGAGTTCATACAGGATGAGTGCCTCAAGGTGAGAGGAGGAGATGTATCCTCCCTAGCTCAAGGTGAGAGGAGGAGATGTATCCTCCCGAGCTGAGAGTGCCTTAACTCCCACAGATAAGGTGTTTCTTGCTGACAAGGGATACAACCTTGACTGGACCATGGTGCCATTGTACTGGACTTATTTCACTTAGAGTTCATAAAAAACAAACTATGCAGAACATGTCTATATAAGGATATGGTGAGCAGTACAAAGAAACATACAGACATGTAGAACCTTCAACTATATGTACAGTATATGGTAATTTTTACACTACACCACCACCAGTGCAAACCCCCCGACCCTCCGGCTGTCACAGGCCATCGCTCCAAACATTCCCAGACGGCCCATGACTCGTCCAGCAGAACTTGACCTGCATTTGCCTGTTTGGCTCACAGGCCGCCAGACACACCTGCTTTAACCCTAAGCTCTATTTACCTGTTGCTATGGCAACAAGTGTGACTACTGAGCGTTACTGTCCTGACCGCTGGGTCGTCTTGGGTGCTCCCATCGATCTTTTGTTGCTCAGTTCTGATAGTTTACATGTTTTTGAGGCCTTCTGGTGTGTACGGTACTCATGATACCAACACAGGGAGGATTAAACAGGATGTCACGGATCATTGGCGTGTTCGTGCTATGATGCATTATTAGTTTGCAATGGCTTCGACTGTTGGAGCTGATTCCTGTAGAAATCTGTACACTCGCTAATCCCCTCATGACGGACATGCCACAGACATGTCAAGTCAATTGTATTTCTATAGCCCTTAATCACAGTTGCAGTCTCAAAGGGCTTCACAGGCCATGTGATTATGATACCCCCCACGTGCGCGCGTGTGCGTGCATGTCTGCAGGGCAGCGCTATGCATGCAACACTGGGCTATGCTTGCTCGCTCGATGAACTTCAACGAGAGTTCTTCTAGGTCAGCGTTGGCTCCCCCATGTCTGGCCCTCGTATACATCTGTGCTTTGGCGCTGAGACATTCCCGTGGCGACGGCGTGGCGGCGGTATGTCTTTCAACGAGGGCCAAGCGTCCAATATAGACACACACCGCTGCCCACGCTTACTGAAGCACGCACACACACACGCGATAATATGCTGAGATGCTCGAGCGCGCACACACACACACACGTACGTCTGCATGTTGCCAAAGCGGGTGAGTCAGCAGTGGGTATTGCCACCACCACCACCCCATACCAGGCCGGCTCAGCAATTTTGGGTTTACCGTGGACGGATGGCCAAAGAAGAAGATAATGGTGGGGGTGGGGGGTGGAGGTTGGAGGGGGGGGGGGGGGAGGGGGGGTTTACACCGAGCCAATTATAGCCCCGCCCTGTCACTCACACGCCACATGCTTTGTGGCCTCTTGGAACCTCCAGTGAATTCTCTCTCTCTCTCTCGCTCTCTCTGTGTGTGGTGGGTGCCGTCTCCTTTTGTGTGTGTCCCCCACCTCCCCTCAACCGCCTTCCTTCCCCCTGAGTCCCGCCTCTCCCCCTCGCCCTGTATCCCGTTTCTTGTGTGGACACTTTGGCATGGGGGAGGGGGGGGGCAGTGACCCCCACTGGTGGGAGGCAGAGTGAGGGGGAGAGAGAGTGGGGTGGGGGTGGACAGAGAGAGACAGTCATAGAGAGAGTGTCATTGGGGAGAGAGAGAGTCGGGAGGGGGGGAGAGAGCGAGAGAAAATGTATGGAGGGGGAGATAGAGGTTTGTGATCGAGAAGGGGGTGAAGTCAGGTGTGTGTGTGTGTATGCGTGCGTGTGTTGATAACCGGGCAGTATACAGTATACTGTACGCTGGCCACGTGCAGGACAGGAGCCCTCGTTGCTGACCAGCCGCACACCACACGTCTTGTAGGTTAACGTTGTCTCCTCTCTACGCCAGTTATTCAAGGCTGTGCAAACACGGGGGCCGACCAAGTAGCCAATCACTAAGGAGAGGCCGCAATCTGAACTGCGTTCACTCAAGTGATTTCTTGATTTTTCCGCCTCTCCGTGGCGACCTGTTCAGTCAGCATGTAGCACACAACTGTGGGGTAAAAGCCCCGAATCATGAACAACCCTGTGTATTATTAGAATGTGCTGACTGGCGATATATTAAGAGTATACCCTAGCTGCTCCACGGGCCAAAAGCTAAGCTAGGACACACACATGTGCATGCATGCAGGAATATCCTTTACACACACGCTGGGAACACATGCTATCCTCCTCCGTGGCTCTGCTACCACCACAACGATGGATGGGGGCAATTAGATGACCTGTCATTCAGTGGGGGATGGAACAGAGGGGGGGTGGGGTGGGGGTAGCCAATCAACACCCTGCCTTGCTCACCGGTTGGTTGAAAGCCAAGGAAGTGGCTTTGAAGTGAGGCGGGAAGTGAGTCATCACTGTTGCTAGGCAAAATTTTGCAGCGGAGTAGTCTCTCTCTCTGTCTGTCTCTCTCCCTCCCTCTCTCGGTCTCTGTCTCTCTCTCTCTCCCTTCGCCTCTCTCTCTCTCTGTCTCTCTGTCTGTCTTTTGGTCTCTCACTCTTGTTTCTGTCTCTCTCTCCATCTGTCGCTCTCTCTCTCTGTCTCTCTCTCTCTCTCTCCCGGTCTCTGTCACTCTCTCCCCCTCCCTTTCCTCTCTCTCTCTCTTTCTCTCTCTCTCCCTCTGTCTCTCTATGAGGTGTGGATGTGTGTTTGGACTGGTAGCCATAGCCATTCTGGGTTGAGAGGAGGGTCATGTGATCTGAACTCAGGGAGAAAAGAGATGGTTGTCACCTTATCATAAAAGTTAAACCCACAGTAACAGGTGTGTGTGTGTCCATGTGTGTGTCCTTGTGTCCATACACACACTCATGTATGTTGTCATCTCCATTGCGTAGATGATAGAACTAATGCGTTCTATGGGTTGAAAAAAGTGCATCCGATTCCCTGAATTTCCCTCCCAAATGCATGTGTCATGGAAATGCGGCGATGTTCTGACAACAGTACGATGTGTTTATGTCTCCCCTGCTGCCAGTTCGTTATACCCTCCACACACCCCCCGGGAGGGAGGGGGGTACCAGCGGTGTACCAGCGGTGCTGTGATGATGCAATACAACACCACACGGGACATGGATTGCACTGTTGGTGGTCCAAAAGGTTTAAATACGGAGGGGGATGGGGAGGGGATGTGGGGGGTGCATTGTGAACAATGTTCCTCACTCAGGCTGCTCAGAAACCCATCGCTGGTGACATCACCGCGCCGTCATGCGTGGAGGAAATCGGAGAGAGAATGATGAGTGACGTTGTCATGGATGTGGGGGTATTTTTAACCGCCGGCCAGGTTTACAGCGGTGTGTCTCTGGGGCGATGGTGACGACGGGGCCCAAATATCCCAGTCCCTCTGCCTCAGTACTCCTGCTCATATGATGGAAACATTGATACCGTTTTGGCGGCCGAATTGTATTGTTTCTTTATTTTATTGCACACATGAAACACGGTATCTAGTCAAAGTAACCATCTTTGGTTGTACGCTACTTGTTTGTGATAAAGTAACTCAAGTCACGTCAGTCAATTTTATTTGTATAGCCCTTAATCACATTTACGGTCTCAAAGGGCTTTACAGACCATATGATTATGGGTCATGTGATTTATGACACCCCCCTAGCCCCCCTAAGGGCAAGAAACGACTGCCTTCATTAACAAGGAAGAAATCTGGAGAAGGAACGCAGAGTGGGGGATCCCTCCTTCCAGGGACGGTTCCGAGTGCAACGGGTGTCATACGGGCATAAAAAGGGGGAACAAAGCATGACACTTATAAGCGATGAAGTACAAATGATAAATGGAATAGTAATATTGTGGAGTGATGGAGTGCTGGCTGGTGAGCTAGCTGGTAGCTGTCAGGTGGGGTGGCCAGGTAGAGCAACACCCTAAAAATTGGAGACATGACAACAAATTGGAGACAACATGATGGTCCTAACTGTAACTCTGCTTCCTCTTGTCCATCTCCCCAACAGAAGGATGAGGTCTACCTCAACCTGGTGCTGGACTACGTTCCTGAGACCGTCTACAGAATGGCCAGACACTACAGTCGAGCCAAGCAGACCCTGCCCATGGTCTATGTCAAGGTGTGTGTGTGTTTGTGTTTTTACTTTTTCAAAATGTTCCTTCCCAAGTCAATGACTTCTTATGTATGTACTTAGAGGAGTGCACCAGAAAAATCCAGAAAAGCTATATATTTCCCCCACCTGTGGGAGCAGGACAGTGTCTGTAGAGGCAGGATAGTGTAGCCTAGTAGTTATAGTGGGTTTTTAAATTTTTTACTCAGACAAAGGTTTCCTGGTTCGATCCCCAATGCCCACAGCTTCCTTCCTTGTATGCCTCTCCCCTCCCTGCTGTCTACTCCTGAATGACACACGTCTGGACTCACTGTCGCTTCGGATAAAATGACAAACTACATGTGAAAATACCATTTCACTGCTTCGCTTGACTTGGTACCTCGGTTGTGGGCGGTTTGCACTAAACATTTACATTTAGGGCATTTGGCAGACACTTTTATCCTAAGCGACTTACAATATTTACATTTGTTGAAAGAGAGACAGCAATATATCACTGTGGTACATAAAGATAAGAATAGAGCTGGTTTCAAGCATTCATAATTCACAACTCTAGTCTGGGAGTCATCTTGACACCCAGCCGGGTTGTTGTGTTGTTGTTGTTTTGTGTTGTGTGGTGTGTAGTGGCCACATTGTGGCCTCGTCAGACTCTGTTTGTTTGCTGTGATTGGTCAGTTGTGTCACTACTGACTATATAAATAGGATTAGTTTGGTTTGCCGAGATAAAGTGCAGCTAGCTAGTTGCTTGTTTGGCCGACTTGTCGGAATGTTCTTGTACAGAGCCTACGTACTGCCGGTCCCGTAATCAGATTTGTGCCGTGGGGCCAGTGCTGACAGCGAACTTGTTTGTTTGTTTGTACCCTCTGAGATTGAGCAACAGATAATTTAAGTCCAGCCAATGATGTCTCATAATGTCTCACATGTTGGCATCTCTTGTATTACTGATCCGTTTGCAAAAGAAACATGCTAGTCAATAGAAAAGGCTTCCGTAGTTGTGAGTTAATGCAACTTGCATAATAAAACAAACAAATATATATATGTATCATTTGTGTTTATTTATATATTGATATATTTTTAATCTGTGTATATTACAATTACAGTCTTTATGGCATAGACCTCTACAAACTAAAACCCAGCTTCTAATTGCCTCTAAATCTGTCAATTACTCTTTTTGTGTCCGTCTGTCTGTCTGTCTAGCTGTACATGTACCAGCTGTTCAGGAGCCTGGCCTACATCCACTCGTTTGGGATCTGTCACCGGGACATCAAGCCCCAGAACCTGCTGCTGGACCCGGAGACGGCCGTGCTCAAGCTCTGTGACTTTGGCAGGTGAGGGGTCTGGGCAGCACATCCACACGTCCCCTCCTCCCCGGGGCCCGGCCCGGTTCTCAGGCCCCATAAATGTTCTGGGACTTTGTTAAGCCCCCCCCCCCCAATAAAACACCAATTAACACCACTGCCACAATTAAGTGGGTGACAGTCGGTGATTGTGCAATGTGGTTGGGCAATGTGATTGGTTGACAAATTCTGTGTTGTGATGGGTCAAGGAGTATTTGCAGAGCACACAAATTATTATTATTATATTATTATTATATATTTCTGCGCTAAACCCATCCTATGTGTATGATCACCGTTCATTATCCATTTAAAAGGATTAATATTTGTTTGTGGTGAGATAAGATTTCTTTCGACATGGTAGGTAAATCAAAAGACTGAATTATATATTGACTGGGAACATTGTGTGTCTTTCTGTCTGCAGTGCCAAGCAGCTGGTGCGTGGGGAGCCCAACGTCTCCTACATCTGCTCCCGCTACTACCGGGCCCCCGAGCTCATCTTTGGTGCCACCGACTACACCTCCAGCATAGGTAGGCGGGATGAGGACTACAAACATGGCCGCTGCTGCTTAGAGCTGTCGACACAGGAGCTTACAGCCCCGCCGCCACCGTTGGCCACCATAGCCACGCTGTTCCCCTGGGTGTAGTAGACCGCTCACATTCTCCACTGTAGCGTAGCGTACCTTGCGGCGACGCCTAGCGTACCTCCACGGCACCCCGAGCGTACCTCCGCGGAGCGCCTAGCATCCCTCCGCGGAGCGCCTAGCGTACCTCCGCGGAGTGCCTAGCATACCGCCGTGGCGCCCCGAGGGTACCTCTACGGCCCACGGAGCACCTTGCGCTCTTACACTATATGGCCAAAAGTCATTGAGACAGACACCCCTACTAATTATTGAGTTCAGGTGTTTCAGCCACACCCATTGCTAACAGGTGCATGAAATCAAGCACATAGCCATGAAATCTCCACAGACAAACATTTACAATTCAGAATGGTGAGCTCAGTGACTTTGAACGTGGCACTGTCATAGGATGCCATCTTTGCCACAAGTCAGTTCGTGAAATTTCTGCCCTACTAGATGTGCCCCGGTCAACCGTAAGTGCTATTATTGTGAAGTGGAAGCGCCTAGGAGCAACAACAGCTCGGCCACGAAGTGGTAGACCACGCAAACTCACAGAGCGGGGCCAACGAGTGCTGAAGCGCGTATCGCGTAAAAATCGGCTATCATCTGCTGCATCACTCACTACAGAGTACCAAACTGCCTCTGGAAGCACCCATCAGCACAAGAACTCCAGTGAAGGTATGTTTAATGCTACAGGATATGAAGACATCTTAGCCAATTGGGCGCTTCCAACTTTGTGGCAACAGTTTGGGGAAGGCCCTTTGCTGTTCCAGCATGACTGTGCCCCTGTGCACAAAGCAAGGTCCATAAAGACATGGTTAGACGAGTTTGGTGTGGAGGAACTCGATTGGCCTGCACAGAGTCCTGACCTCAACTCTGATCACCGAACATCTT
>PIJE02001930.1:0-34752 GCA_002895965.2 Coryphaenoides rupestris | reverse complement strand
AGTACTTCCACGCTGACACTACACGGGCACACACTACAACTACTCACAGCACACACATACACACACACACATATACACACACACACACACACACACACACACAGATACACACACACAGTTAACACACACACACAGATATCACACACACACGCATACACAGATAACACACACATTTCACACACACGGATACTGCAGACGTGTGTGCAAATTACGATCTTTGTTTTTATTTTGCCCCAGGATGGTTTTGAAATGTTTACAGAGTGGTTTTATTCTCACTTGTTTTTAAATTAGTTTCCGTTTTTCGTTTTCCGTTTTTTTTTTTTTATATCGCTGGGTACATTTTATCACACTTTTTTGGGGGGATTGACATGTGCGATGGATCCTTTTCTGTGTACTTTATAAAGTACACTACTAAATACACACAGTTTATATATTACTTTTCCTTATGTATAAAAATTATATAAGATATATGTATATTAACTTCAGTGGTTAAGGAATCATTTATGGTAAGCTCACGGCAGTGCAGTGGCAATATTTGCTGCTGCCTGGAGATGGCAGATCAAGGCACAGCGGTAGTTTAATGTTTTATATATTTCTTTGTCTCCTGTATGCTGGAGTGTGATCAAATCCCTGACATCACCACCACCTGTTTCCCTGTGTTGTCCAGACTTAAATGTATTTATTTTTCTTCGTCGCGGTGGGGAATCGGACGATTTACGTTTCTCTTCGCAGTGGTTGTTGTCGACCATCGCCCCAACCACCACCCCCCTCCCCCTGCTCTGTTGATGACAAACACTTCTGGTTTGTCACAACCACGGACATCTTAGTTAAGTGTTAGCCCCGCCTCCCCGCCCCCATCTCCGACCTGCACAAACAGTAGACGTACGTCCGCTAAAAACAAGACACAAAAAACAGAATGGCAATGAATTTGTAAATATATACGGTAGAAATGCTCCTCGCCAAAACCCTGACTTGTACGTTTTATTTTTTATTTGTTGTGTTCAAGGTGTGTATGTAAATATGCAGACCCATACTGTTTATGAGCGAAAACAAAGAGGACAAGACATGAAACGCGGTGCAGAGGACGAAAAAAGAATCGGGGCAGAACTGACATTTGTGTATGGATGTTGTAGAGGATGAAGATGAGGATGTGCTTGATCCAGCCATATAGTTCACTTGTACCTGTGCAGTACAGTAGAGGGATGCTGTGTTATTATTGGCACAAGAACTAGTTGTGTATAGTGTAACAAATAGTTTGGAGTGCCTTTGTTTTCATACACCTTCGCCTTTGAGATTGCCTAGGGGACTTTCCTAGGCAATAAGTTAACATCCTCTCTCTTTTCCTCTTTTTCTCTCTCGTGCTGGACGTTACATTGTTACATAGCCCTACTGGCTCTCCTCCTCATCTGATCCTGGGGGGGAGGGGGGGCGTGTGTGTGGGGGGGGGGCGGGGGCTGGTATTCAGTAGCACCTAAACAGGATTGATTCATGTAGCCATTTTTATTTTTTTCTGTTCCCCGCTTCCTGCATCCTCAGATGTCTTGATACCCCGCCCCCATTCCCCCCCCACCGGGCCTGTGAACACTGCCGTGTTATCAATGTCCAACTGAACATTCCAATGTTCATTGCATGAGGGCGTTTTATTAACTGAGCCTAGGAAGTAAGTTGCATTTTATTCATACTCACTCACTTCATTCACTCGTCTGCTCTTGCACATCGATTTTCCAGTGCCCTGTTCTACATGCAGACCTGACTGCGGGACAATTTTCCTGTTACCTGTGCATTGCTCTCCCACATCTACCACATGTTCTCCCCCGGTCGTCGCTACGTCTGTATTGCCGCTCTGTTGCTCCATGTTTTCTCTCCACTGAGTACTTTCTGTAGCCCAGCGCTACTTCCTGTATGCAGCCTCGCCTTGTATGTTAACTTGGGCTTTCACCTCCTCCTGCTGGCGGACTTCCTGTACTGTCATTTCCAGGTTGAGGTTCTGGATGAGCTGCAGTTTCCTAGACAGCTCTTTGTCCTGGATGCCCACCACGATCCGGTCCCTCATGTGCTCGTCACGATTAGCTCCAAACTCTCAGTGCTCCGAGAGTTCATTAAGAGCGCAAATAAATGTCTGTTCTTTCCCCTGCGCGCTGCACACGTTGATAAAAGCATGTTCTCTCGTGTATCACGTTGCGTTTCGGTATGAAATAGGTGTCAAACTTTCCCATAATTATTGCAAAGTCATTGCCCTCGTCTTGTCCCAAGGTGAAGGAACTAAATGTTTTCAGCCTCCCCGCCTAACGCATAGATGAGTGCTCACTTGTACAGCTCCGTCTTTCTTGTCTAGCTCCATAGCCGTCCTATAGCGCATGAAGCGCTTCTTCCAATCGGCCCATTCCGCCGGTCTTTCGAAACAAAAGCCTTCAGGTGGGTTAAATCTTGCCATCTTTGGATCCCACTCCTGACACCATGTAAAAGCTCTGTTGTCTAGTTGTCGTAGAATAATCAATGTCCACTCCAGTTGTCTTAGTTTCGATCTCCTTTTAATGAACCCTGTTCCACACCCATACAAGTCCTCTTATACTCCATATACGTTCTGCCTTACGTCCTGTGCGACACTGCCGTAACTCCTGTAACTGTCGTAACTACGTTCTATGACAGTCCAACGACGTCACCTCACCCCGAGACCCCAGTCTGACAACGGAAAGCAACCCATGTTGAAGCAAAAGGTTACCAAAAAAACCAACATGGGCTGAGAGGCTGCCATGCAAGAAGGAAGCCCTTGCTCCAGAAGCGGCACCTTAAGGCTCGACTGAAGTTTGCTGCTGATCACATGGACAAAGAAAAGGCCTTCTGGAGGAAAGTTCTGTGGTCAGATGAAACAAAAATGGAGCTCTTTGGCCACAATGACCAGAAATATGTTTGGAGGAGAGAAGGTGAGGCCTTTAACCCCAAGAACACCATGCCTACCGTCAAGCATGGTGGTGGTAGTATTATGCTCTGGGCCTGTTTTGCTGCCAATGGAACTGGTGCTTTACAGAAAGTAAATGGAATAATGAAGAAGGATTACCTCCAAATTCTTCAGGAGAACCTAAAATCATCAGCCAGAAGGTTGGGTCTTGGGCGCAGTTGGGTGTTCCAACAGGACAATGACCCCAAACACACATCAAAAGTGGTAAAGGAATGGCTAAATCAGGCTAGAATTAAGGTTTTAGAATGGCCTTCCCAAAGTCCTGACTTAAACCCCATCAGGAACATGTGGACAGTGCTGAAGAAACAAGTCCATGTCAGAAAGCCAACAAATTTAGCTGAACTGCACCGATTCTGTCAAGAGGAGTGGTCAAAGATTCAACCAGAAGCTTGCCAGAAGCTTGTGGATGGCTACCAAAAGCGCCTAATTGAGGTGAAAATGGCCAAGGGACATGTAACCAAATATTAGCATTGCTGGGGGGGTGGGCGTGGCCATCGGGGCGGTGTACCTGTCATACTCTTGACAGTTTTGTCTTTTCTGTATAGTTTTATTTTTTGTTGTTGTTGGTACAAAAGCCGAACTATTATATAAATGTTAGGAGACTTTCCGAGGCAATAAGTTACCATCCTCTCTCTCTCTCTCTCTCTCTCTCTCTCTCTCTCGCTGGACATTATGTTGTTACATTGCTCTCCTGCCTCCTCCTCCCCCCCCCTCTGATCCTGAGGGGGAAGGGGGGGGGGGGGGGGGGGGGGGGGGGCGGGGGCTGGTATTCAGTAGCACCTAAACAGGATTGATTCATTTTTTTCTGTTCCCCGCTTCCTGCATCCTCAGATGTCTTGATACCCCGCCCCCCCCCATCCCCGCCCCCCACCGGGCCTGTGAACATGGTTCAGTCCAACGACGTCCCCTCGCCCCAAGACCCCAGTCTGACAACGGAAAGCAACCCATGTTGAAGCAAAAGGTTACCAAAAAAACCAACAGTAGTGGGTTCATGTTGCTGTATGTATATTTTTGACCCAGCAGATTTGGTCACATTTTCAGTCGACCCATAATAAATTCATAAAAGAACCAAACTTCATGAATGTTTTTTGTGACAAAGAAGTATGTGCTCCAATCACTCTATCACAGAAAAATAAGTTGTAGAAATTGTTGGAAACTCTGGACTGCCATGACATACATGTTCTTTACAAGTGTATGTAAACTTTTGACCACAACTGTATGTGTGTTCTGGTGATGTGTGTTTTTGTTTGTTTTTAAATCCCCAAACCTTTTCGTCTGACGCTGATCTTCTGGACCTCTGGGAGCAGGAAGCTGTGAACCAACTCTGACACGATCTCCTCAGACTGAAGCTCGGTGCGGCTGATACACACACACACACACACACACACAGACTAGTCTTATGAATCAGACGTGAGATTATAGACTATTCATATCTAACATAGGACTGCTGGATCAGAAGTTCTGCTGTAACACAGTAGGACTGCTGGATCAGAAGTTCTGCTGTAACACAGTAGGACTGCTGGATCAGAAGTTCTGCTGTAACACAGTAGGACTGCTGGATCAGAAGTTCTGCTGTAACACAGTAGGACTGCTGGATCAGAAGTTCTGCTGTAACACAGTAGGACTGCTGGATCAGAAGTTCTTCTGTAACACAGTAGGACTGCTGGATCAGAAGTTCTGCTGTAACACAGTAGGACTGCTGCATCCCAGGTTAGTGACAGACAGACAGACAGATCGCGGTACCTCTCCTCCATAGCGTAGGCGATGTCGTTGACCTCCCTGGCCATCCTGCGGACCTCCTCCCTGGCCTGCCGATCAGCCGTCTGCTCCACGGAGGCCAGGATGACGTCCTCCAGGTACAGATCCACCGTGGCCTGGTGCACCTGTACCACCTGCAGACAGGCCGCGTCACTCACACTGGGGCATACAGGTGTTCTGGGGGACGTATAGGTGTTCTAGGGACATACAGGTGTTCTAGGGGACATACAGGTGTTCTGGGACTACAGGTGTTCTCAGGGACATACAGGTGTTCTGGGACTATAGGTGCTCTGGGACACACAGGTGCTCTGGGACACACAGGTATTCTACGGGACATACAGGTGTTCTGGGGTCATACAGGTGTTCTGGGGGTCATACAGGTGTTCTAAGGGACATACAGGTGTTCTGGGACATAAGATAAGATAGAACTTTATTAATCCCAAAGGAAATTCTTTTGCCAGTTTGCATCGCAATACAGTACAATAAAACTATGGAAATCAACAGAATAATAAAAATAAACTAACAGATTTACAATGTACAATGTCAAATATAAAAATATATAGGCAAGAAAACAATTTGGCATAGTTGAAGTGTAATACTGTGATAATGTTTAGGGGACGTATTGCACCTGATAGAAAGAATATTAAGAATATATAAGAATATTGCACATAATGTTGAAAGGTAATGTATTGGACATGACATTAAGACATTAAGAATATTGCACATGATGGTGAGATGAGAGGTAGTATTACAGATAATATTTATAGATAACATGTAATAATATAGCACATGATAGAGTATTGCACATGATGTTGGGCAGTAATATTAATATTGCACGTAATACTGAGGAAAATGCACATGATGTTGAAAGGTAATATTGCACATGATATTGCTGTGTTCATTGTCTTGTATTTCAACTGTCCTTCCACAGAGGGGGGAGGAGTTATAGAGTTTGATGGCCACAGGCAGAAAGGACCTCCTGTGGCGTTCTGTGGTGCACCTCGGTAATCTCAGTCTACGGCTGAAGGTGCTCTGGTATGACACCAGTGTGGCGTGCAGGGGATGGGAGGCGTTGTCCATAATACTGAGTAGTTTACTCAGCATCCTCCTCTCCGAGACCTCCACCAAAGACTCCAATTCCACTCCCAGGACAGAACCCGCTTTCCTGATGAGCTTATTGAGTCTGTTAGCGTCGGCTGCCTTCACCCTGCTGCCCCAGCACACAACAGCATAGAAGATGACGCTGGCCACCACAGAGTGATAGAACATCTGCAGCATGGTTTTGCAGACGTTGAAAGATCTGAGTCTCCGTAGGAAATACAGGCGACTCTGACCTTTCTTATACAGGGCCTCTGTGTTTTTAGTCCAGTCCATTTTATTGTCTATGTGAACACCCAGGTACTTATATTCCTCGACAATGTCCACCTCGGTCCCCCTGATGCTGACCGGTTTCGGGTGAGTCGGTTGCTTCCTGAAATCCACCACCAACTCCTTAGTCTTAGAGATGTTGAGTTGCAGGTGATTTAGTCCACACCACTCCACGAAACTGTCCACCACACTCCTGTACTCAGACTCCTACCTAAGCCCTGTGCAGCAGATAGATGATGGCATACAGGTGTTCTAGGGGACATACAGGTGGTCTATGGGACATACAGGTGTTCTAGGGGACATACAGGTGTTCTAGGGGACATACAGGTGGTCTATGCATACAAACAGTAGTGGGTTATGTGTGTGTGCGTGTGTATGTGTGCGTGTCTGTGTATGTCTGTGTGTGTGTGTGTGTATCAGAGACACTATTGCATTACACACACTTGTGGCAGAACAATATGCTAAGTGGGGTTATAGAAAGAAGAAGAAAAAACGTTAAAAACATCCTGTATAACAGTACTACTACTTGAATGCCTCCTTTTGTGACTGAAATGTTCTTTTTTTTTTTTTTTGTTCTGTGAAGGTATGCTATATGTGCGCCTCTGTAAATATTCCCTCTGCGTGCTCTGAGGAATAGTTTCCTGGTACTGTAATTTGCATTAAATAAAGAGTAGGTTAGCCTGGAAATGATAACCCTGTTTGATGTCGACCCATCTTATTTCTGTCACTCACCAGTCTTATTTCCACACTGTAGTTTCTTAAGATAACCACTAGAGGGCTGCAAAGGCTTGAGGGTTTTAATACAGAAACATTTTCAGGTCCTGCTCTGCTGTTGAGCAATGTGTACTATTGTGCTAAATGTGACCATTTTAAGGTTAGTTTTATTTGCTATATTTATCAGTTCAACTCTGACTCAATTACTTTTGTGCTGATAATTGTCCATATTTTTCCTGTGAAGTTTATTCACAAGAAAACATCTTACAAACTTGTATTTTTCTGTTACAATCCTATCCATTACTTCAAGCTATAGCACAAGTACAAAAGTAGATCTCAACATCACACTAAAGTAGAAGAAAATTAAGATTGATTAAAATAAAGTAGTGTGGAGGGTCCCTTTAAAAGTGATGGTATTTCTGTTGGTTTGACTTATCTCTGTATATTTAGGCTATAGTTACCATTGCTATTCATACATGTTCTCTAAACTCATGTGTGATGATAGACTAGAAAGTAGACCTCAACTTTATATCATATGTAGGATACACAGTCAAGAGCAGGACAAACAGCCCAGATGTGTGTTTTCAATAATGCACTGTTCACGTTTTCATGTACTAAATAGTCACTCACTCAAACTCAAACACATCGGGATGAATGCAATGGTGTTTATTCAACTGAGGTTCTGAGGTTGAAATTGACTGAAATAAATGAATCAGTTTACCAATTTTATCCCAAAAGTCAACCTTTCTATTTTTTTAATTAACGTCGGGACTCAAGGGTTATCGTCGTCGTTGTCGTCTGAGTCACCTGCTTGGCGGCTCCTGTCCTCCGCGAGGCCCACGGGGGTCAGGCCAGCAGAGCCTGATCCAGGACTTTGGACTCCAGCTGGCTTCAGAGAGACCTCAGGACCGCCTGCTGAGCCGTGGATGATTTGCTGGGCAGCCTGCAAGTGTCTCCGCTGTCGGTATTTCACTGCAGGCGCAGGGACAGACAGAGGGAATGTAAGGACTCTGTGATACGGACGCCAGTTAGACGTCCTACGGCCCGAGTAATTCCTAGCTGCCAATCACCATCATGTAGGTCAATTTCACACCTATAGCGCTTGTGCATCACAGCGCATCACATTTATTTTGTTGGCAGTTGAGTCCACAATGTTGAGTTGTAGTCCTGGAAAATTGGATGGATTGGATGGCAGTATCTCAGGAGGTAAGAGCTGTTGTCTGGCAACAGCTCTGGTTCGATCCCCGGGCTCCCCCCCCAAGCTAAGTGTTGAGGTGTCCCTGAGCAAGACACCACCTAACCCTAACTGCTCCTGACATGTTGGTTGTTACCTTGCATGGTTGACACCACCATCGGTGTATGAATGAGTGAATGTGAGGCAATACTGTAAAGAGCTTTGGATAAAAGTGATATATAAATGCAATCCATTTACTAAATCAACGTAAATATACCGTAACCTGGGATCATGAAAACTTTACCACATCTTGCATGAGAAAATGTGGCGCAACAATGTCTCCTCATAATGACAAAAGTTTAGGATTATTTTCACAACAATGACCCTCCTATCCTTCCAAAATGGCCACGATCCTTGCCGCCATTCTGGAAGCATCTCTTGGAAGCAGTGGTTCCTGTTCTGTTGAGTTTTCAGACGGCTCATGGTGACATAGTGTCGTCAAGATTGGCTTGTACAAATGTGTGTTCTGGTGATGTGTGTTTTTGTTTGTTTTTAAATCCCCAAACCTTTTCGTCTGACGCTGATCTTCTGGACCTCTGGGAGCAGGAAGCTGTGAACCAACTCTGACACGATCTCCTCAGACTGAAGCTCGGTGCGGCTGATACACACACACACACACACACACACACACAGACTAGTCTTATGAATCAGACGTGAGATTATAGACTATTCATATCTAACATAGGACTGCTGGATCAGAAGTTCTGCTGTAACACAGTAGGACTGCTGGATCAGAAGTTCTGCTGTAACACAGTAGGACTGCTGGATCAGAAGTTCTGCTGTAACACAGTCGGACTGCTGGATCCTAGAAGATCTGCTGTAACACAGTAGGACTGCTGGATCAGAAGTTCTGCTGTAACACAGTAGGACTGCTGGATCAGAAGTTCCGCTGTAACACAGTCGGACTGCTGGATCCTAGAAGATCTGCTGTAACACAGTAGGACTGCTGGATCAGAAGTTCTGCTGTAACACAGTAGGACTGCTGGATCAGAAGTTCTGCTGTAACACAGTATGACTGCTGGATCAGAGGTTCTGCTGTAACACAGTAGGACTGCTGGATCAGAAGTTCTGCTGTAACACAGTATGACTGCTGGATCAAGACGTCCGCTGTAACACAGTAGAACTGTTTGATCAGAAGTTCCGCTGTAACAGCAGTAGGACTGCTGGATCAGAAGTTCCGCTGTAACACAGTGGGACTGGCTGATTTCAGAAGATCTGCCTGTGAGGACATCAGTAAGGACTGCTGGATCAGAGATTCTGCTGTAACACAGTAGGACTGATGGATCAACCTGTAAGCACAGTAGGCTGCTGGATCAGAGGTCCTACAGTAGGACTGGGCTGGATCAGAAGTTCTGCTTGTAACACAGTAGGACTGTCTGGATCAGAGGTTCCGCTGTAACACAGTAGGACTGCTGGATCAGAAGTTCCGCTGTAACACAGTAGGACTTTCTGGATCAGAAGATCTGCTGTAACACAGTAGGACTGCGTGGGATCAGGAGTTCTGGCTGTAACACAGTAGGTCTGATGGATCAGATCCTGTAACACAGTAGGACTGCTGGATTCAGAGGTTCCTGGTAACACAGTAGGACTGCTGGATCAGAAGTTCGCTGTAACTACGTAGGACTGCTGGATCAGAAGTTCTGCTGTAACACAGTAGGACTGCTGGATCAGAAGATCTGCTGTAACACAGTAGGACTGCTGGATCAGAAGTTCTGCTGTAACACAGTAGGACTGCTGGATCAGAGATTCTGCTGTAACACAGTAGACTGCTGGATCAGTAGTTCTGCTGTAAACACATGTGGCAGCCAGCCACTGAGGAAGCATAAGAGGAGAGCTATGGAAGCATTATTTGTTCCCGGCATTCACACTTCGGCCCCTAGAGGGAGCCACTGAGACACAGCCACCTCGACTGGCAATTAGCCGTATTGGAAAAACCTACGCCTTGTTAGAGGAACTCGCCGGCAGCCAATCAACGCCCTGTATTCAGGACATAAATGTATGTATATTTTTGACCCAGCAGATTTGGTCACATTTTCAGTAGACCCATAATACATTCATAAAAGAACCAAACTTCATGAATGTTTTTTGTGACAAAGAAGTATGTGCTCCAATCACTATCACAGAAAAATAAGAGTTGTAGAAATTATTGGAAACTCTGGACTGCCATGACATACATGTTCTTTACAAGTGTATGTAAACTTTTGACCACAACTGTACGTGTGTTCTGGTGTGATGTGTGTTTTTGTTTGTTTTTAAATCCCCAAACCTTTTCGTCTGACGCTGATCTTCTGGACCTCTGGGAGCAGGAAGCTGTGAACCAACTCTGACACGATCTCCTCAGACTGAAGCTCGGTGCGGCTGATACACACACACACACACACACACACACACAGACTAGTCTTATGAATCAGACGTGAGATTATAGACTATTCATATCTAACATAGGACTGCTGGATCAGAAGTTCTGCTGTAACACAGTAGGACTGCTGGATCAGAAGTTCTGCTGTAACACAGTAGGACTGCTGGATCAGAAGTTCTGCTGTAACACAGTAGGACTGCTGGATCAGAAGTTCTGCTGTAACACAGTAGGACTGCTGGATCAGAAGTTCTGCTGTAACACAGTAGGACTGCTGGATCAGAAGTTCTGCTGTAACACAGTAGGACTGCTGGATCAGAAGTTCTGCTGTAACACAGTAGGACTGCTGCATCCCAGGTTAGTGACAGGCAGACAGACCGCTGTACCTCTCCTCCATAGCGTAGGCAGTGTCGTTGACCTCCCTGGCCATCCTGCGGACCTCCTCCCTGGCCTGCCGATTAGCTGTCTGCTCCACAGAGGCCAGGATGATGTCCTCCAGGTACAGATCCACCATGGCCTAGTCCACCTGCACCACCTGCAGACAAGCCGCGCCACTCATACTGGGATATACTGTACAGGTGTTCTTGGACTACAGGTTTTCTAGGGGACATACAGGTGTTCCTAGACTACAGGTGTTCTGGGACTACAGGTCTTCTAGGGGACATACAGGTCTTATGGGACATACAGGTGTTCTGGGGGACATGCAGGTGTTCTGGGACATACAGGTGCTCTGGGGGACATACAGGTGTTCTGGGACTATAGGTGCTCTGGGACACAGGTGTTCTGGGTGGCATACAGGTGTTCTAGGGGACATACAGGTGTTCTGGGACATAAGATAAGATAGAACTTTATTAATCCCAAAGGAAATTCTTTTGCCAGTTTGCATCGCAATACAGTACAATAAAACTATGGAAATCAACAGAATAATAAAAATAAACTAACAGATTTACAAATGTACAATGTCAAATATAAAAATATATAGGCAAGAAAACAATTTGGCATAGTTGAAGTGTAATACTGTGATAATGTTTAGGGGACGTATTGCACCTGATAGAAAGAATATTAAGAATATATAAGAATATTGCACATAATGTTGAAAGGTAATGTATTGGACATGACATTAAGACATTAAGAATATTGCACATGAGAGGAGATGAGAGGTAGTATTACAGATAATATTTATAGATAACATGGTAATAATATAGCACATGATAGAGTATTGCACATGATGTTGGGCAGTAATATTAATATTGCACTTAATACTGAGGAAAAATCCACATGATGTTGAAAGGTAATATTGCACATGATATTGCTCAGTGTTCATTGTCTTGTATTTCAACTGTCCCTCCCACAGAGGGGGGAGGAGTTATAGAGTTTGATGGCCACAGGCAGAAAGGACCTCCTGTGGCGTTCTGTGGTGCACCTCGGTAATCTCAGTCTACGGCTGAAGGTGCTCTGGTATGACACCAGTGTGGCGTGCAGGGGATGGGAGGCGTTGTCCATAATACTGAGTAGTTTACTCAGCATCCTCCTCTCCGAGACCTCCACCAAAGACTCCAATTCCACTCCCAGGACAGAACCCGCTTTCCTGATGAGCTTATTGAGTCTGTTAGCGTCGGCTGCCTTCACCCTGCTGCCCCAGCACACAACAGCATAGAAGATGACGCTGGCCACCACAGAGTGATAGAACATCTGCAGCATGGTTTTGCAGACGTTGAAAGATCTGAGTCTCCGTAGGAAATACAGGCGACTCTGACCTTTCTTATACAGGGCCTCTGTGTTTTTAGTCCAGTCCATTTTATTGTCTATGTGAACACCCAGGTACTTATATTCCTCGACAATGTCCACCTCGGTCCCCCTGATGCTGACCGGTTTTCGGGTGAGTCGGTTGCTTCCTGAAATCCACCACCAACTCCTTAGTCTTAGAGATGTTGAGTTGCAGGTGATTTAGTCCACACCACTCCACGAAACTGTCCACCACACTCCTGTACTCAGACTCCTACCTAAGCCCTGTGCAGCAGATAGATGATGGCATACAGGTGTTCTAGGGGACATACAGGTGGTCTATGGGACATACAGGTGTTCTAGGGGACATACAGGTGTTCTAGGGGACATACAGGTGTTCTAGGGGACATACAGGTGTTCTAGGGGACATACAGGTGTTCTAGGGGACATACAGGTGTTCTGGGACTACAGGTGTTCTAGGACATAGGTGTTCTGGGGAACATACAGGTGTTCTAGGGGACATACAGGTGTTCCAGGGGACAAACAGGTGTTCTAGGGGACATGCAGGTGTTCTGGGGAACATACAGGTGTTCTAGGGGACATACATGTGTTCTAGGGGACATGCAGGTCTTCTAGGGGACATACAGGTGTTCTAGGGGACATACAGGTGTTCTGGAATTACAGGTGTTCTGGGACTACAGGTGTCCTGGGAACACTGCATGTCAAAACATGGTTGTCCTCTCTTGACTTGGGGCAATTTTCTGTATAGAGTATAACATCATAGAGTTTTGAAAGACTCGGAAAATGATCCTTGCACCAGGCCCTCCTCAAATGTGCCGCCACACTCACGCTAACGTCTAAACTCACGTCTAAACGGGCCGCTTGGACGCACCTGCCGGAAGATCTCCTCCTCCTCCCTGCGCCTCCTCTCCTCCACCTGCCGACGGCCACTCTCCTCCGCCTCACGCCGCCGCCGCTCCCGCTCGGCCAGCAGCGCCACGGCGTGGATGCGTCGTTCCTCCTGCAGGCTCCTACTATACTTATCCGAGGGGGGGCGCGGGGGGGCACACACGGTGACGTGAGCCCCTGTTCACTACCACCACTTCCACCGGGCTAACCCTCTTCCCCATACTAGGAGGGAGGTATATTCCTCTCCCTAACCGTGGCCAACTCTCGGAGGACACCTAGGACAGACTCGGCTACTCGCTACGACTGCTTTGGACACGCAAGTGTGAGGCACCAGTCGTGTGGAACTAAAGCCACAGTCAAGCCCTCACTGACGCATGCCGCTTACGCTCAGAGATCTGTCTCACCTCTGACCCATACTAGGATGTAGGTATGTTTCTCGAGCATGGGCCCATCCGGGGGGCTGACCAGAGTATGGTAAATGCACAAACGCTCGTGCTTTTTTACATGCTATAGAGTCCCATGGTGTTTGTTCACCTTTTACTTTCATCCAGGGGCACCGCAATTGTTATCCGAGGTGGGGGACACCCTCGGCGGACACACACGGTGACGTGAGCCCCTGTTCACTACCACCACACCTGGACCTCCAGGGGCCACCGGGCTCTCCCGCTATACTTACGCGAGGGGGGGGACAACCTCGGCGGACACACATGGTGACGTGAGCCCCGGCTCACCACCACCACAACCGCCACCACCACCACCACACACCTGAGCATCCGGCCGAACCAGGGTACCCATCGGGCAACACAACACTGAAAACACCCTACCGCCAAAGTTCCACCAACAGACCCATGGTGGTCTGATCAATTACCCATGGTGGTCTGACGTGAACTTTTCAAAAATATGACAGCGTTCTTTTACTCATGGTCGTCTGACGTGAACTTAGAAACGTTTATCCGACCTTGCCAATGCTTGTGTGGGCATGAGTACATCATAAAACAGTGGAGCAACATTGTTTCAGGCATCAAACACCAAGCGTTTGGCTGAGAAATGCATTTTGTCCAAACTGCCAATTTCTCGCTCACAAACGCATTTTACTTGTACGCGCACAATAGGGCTTAAGGCACATTCTGCTCTTCACGTAAATCCTATTCCACAATGATCCCTCGATATGTATATGGTGCTGGTGCATGTATCCTTGCTTCTCTAACGTTTTGGAGTCGGGGGATTACTGCATTCGAGAGTGTTCACACTTTTTTGTCACAATAGACGCCTATGCGTTTCTGAGCGGTTAAACAGTAAAAACAGGTGGTTCTTCTTGGAAACGTTTATCCGACCTTGCCAATGCTTGTGTGGGCATGAATACATCATAAAACAGTGGAGCAACATTGCTTTAGGCATCAAACACCAAGTTTAGCTGAGAAACGCATGTTTGTCCAAACTACCCATTTCTCGCTCGCAAAAGCATTTTGCTTATACGCACCAATCGGGTGTGGCAGCCGGCCACCGAGGAGCATGAGAGGACAAGTAAGGAATCATTATTATGTGCCGTTCCCTGCATTCACACTTCGGCCCATAGAGAGAGCCCCTGAGACATAGCCGTCTAGACCTACAATCAAGTCAAATATGGAGTTCCCCATGACGTTTCCGGCTGCAATCATCCGAATTGGAAATACCTGCGCCTTGTTAGAGAAACTCCGCGGCAGCCAATACAACGCCCTGTTTACGGGACATAAATAGGAGAGGACCTCAGAAGTGGTCGGAAGTGGTGGAGTTGGAGGAAGTGGTGTGTGGTGGAAGTGATCGGAGGTGGTGGAGTTGTTATTAATACGCTGTGTATGTTCTGTGTTCGAAGAAGAAGTTGGCTGTGTGCCTTTGCCCTTGAAAGTCCGAGATCCCGCTTTGTGTATGACCCTCGCTTGCCTGACTACCTCCCGCCTGCCTCGCCCTGATCTGTCTGAGAATTTGTCCCGGTGTGCTAGACCCTGCTTCTGGACAACGACGACTCTATTGGATCATGGACTTGGCACTGCTACTAACCATAACCTCTCACTCCCAATTACAGTCGATAAAACGTTTGTATTTCATAGATTTTTGTTGTAGACATTGAATTCATTATTTTCAGTCTCGTGAACACTCTTACCCCCACTGAGTGTGGCACATATGGTGGAGAATGCGGGCACGTGATTCTGACTGAAAAAAATGATTCACCCACATGAAAAGCAATGGAATCAAAGGATTTAACGGTGCTGATCGCGCAACTCCAGCAATCAACAGCAGCAGGCTCGCCATGAACAAGCCATGCTGTTACAGATAGAAACCACAGAGCTCCTGCCAGCTGGATTAAAGGAGCGACATGAAAATAAAAAAAAACATAAAATACACAGCAACTAAAGGAAAACACAGCACAAACAGTGAGCTTGATCATATTTAACACACAGCGGTAAACACTATAACCCCATCAGGCCAGAATAAGGATATATAAACAAATGTAAAAAAAAAATAATAATAAGTAAATTAGATAAAATGGGATCTTATTCAGGGACAACTGAGAAAGTAATTTTCTCTGTATAGGCAAAGAAGGGCCCCCACATCTTTCTACATTTCTTGGAAGAGCCTTTCAATGTACAATATATCACATTTTTTCAAGCTGTAAATTCCTAAAAATGTCTGAGTGTGAGAAGGCGGTGTTGGTGATTTCCACCTCATTAGTATTTGACGTCTTGCCAATAATGTTACAAAAGCTATCAGATCGGCTTGGAGCCTAGACAAAGGCAACTGAGGGATACCAAACAGAGCAGTAATGGCATTAGGTTCAAGAAGTGTCCCAGTTACCTCCGTCAGAGTCTTGAAAATCGCAGTCCAGTACCTACGCAGAGATGTACACGACCAAAACATATGCACATGGTTTGCAGGTATTTGATGACATTTTTCACAGGAGGGGTCAACATTGTCATGAATTTTGCAAAGCCTAACTTTGGTCCAATGAGTGCAGTGAACAACTTTACATTGAATCAACCCATGTCTGGCGCAGACAGATGAGGTATGAGGTTTAAGAATATCCCCCCAAAGCTCCTCAGGGATCCCCTCCCCCAAATCCTCCTCCCAAAGAGCCTTCTCAGAATTCAGAGATGTTAAAGATAAGGTTTGGATTTGATTGTAAATATATGAAATCATACCTTTCCTCACAGGGACCTGAGTGAGAAAAGCATCTAAAGGCGTGTCCTCGGGGGGTAAGGGAAGTCGGCAAATCAGATCCGTAACTTCGGGATAAGGATTGGCTCTAAGGGCTGGGTCGGTCGGTCCGGAGGGGGCTCTCTGCGCGGCGCTTTCGCTTCGGCGTGGCGCTGCCTGGGGGTCCTCCGAGGGCCGTCCCGAGCGGGCGTGGAAGGCGGGTGTGGGGGCTTTGGGCTCGGGTGGCGGTCGGCGGCGACTCTGGACGTGTGTCGGGCCCTTCTCGCGGATCTCCTCAGCTACGGTGACTGTAGCGGCTCCACCCGGGGTCGCGGCGGTTCGCCTCGGCTGACGCCTAGCAGCTGACTTAGAACTGGTGCGGACCAGGGGAATCCGACTGTTTAATTAAAACAGAGCATCGCGAGGGCCCCAGCGGGTGTTGACGCAATGTGATTTAGATTCCCACTGTCCCTACCTACTATCCAGCGAAACCACAGCCAAGGGAACGGGCTTGGCAGAATCAGCGGGGAAAGAAGACCCTGTTGAGCTTGACTCTAGTCTGGTACTGTGAAGAGACATGAGAGGTGTAGAATAAGTGGGAGGTCTCGGCCGACGGTGAAATACCACTACTCTTATCGTTTTTCCACTTACCCGGTGAGGCGGGGAGGCGAGCCCCGAGTGGGTTCTCGTTTCTGGTGTCAAACCCCCGGCTTGGCCGGGGGCAACCCGTCGGGGTCCTGCCCAGCCCTTTGGCTCTTTTTCCGTTTGCCTTCAGACTACCATGGGTACAAAAAAAAAGTACTTAGAAAATAAAATACAAGAAATAAAATGAAACACATGAACAAAAATGAAATGTCATATTTTCGAAAAGTTCACGTCAGACCACCATGGGTCTGTTGCTGGAACTTTAGCGGTAGGGTGCTTAACCGTCGGTGGTGGTGGTGAGCCGGGGCTCACGTCACCGTGTGTGTCCGACACGGGTGTCCCCCCCTCGGGTAAGTATAGCGGGAGAGACAGTTGGCCCCTGGAGGTCCGGATGTGGTGGCAGTGAACATGGGCTCACGCCACAGCGAGTGTCCGACGTGAGTGGACCCTCCCGCTGGACTTGTGTAGTGCGAGGTTCCCGTGTCCCCTGGAGGTCCGGATGTGGTGGGAGTGAGCAGGGGCTCACGTCACAGTGCGTGTCCGACGTGCGTGGAAATAATTTAATAATGAAATAAATATATGCCTACCTGCTGGTGAAGACAACGGAGGAGCAGAGTCGAGCGAAGCCCACAACAGTGTCTCCACGCGCGCAGGTTCAATCAACACACAGCAGATTTAGAACGTTTCACATTTGAATGTGACTGTAGCAAATGTCTCTTCTGCCACAATGCCACTACTGTGGCTTTCCTGGGTTCTTCCTGTAAGCAAGGAGGCGACGGAGTCAGTTTGATGGAAAAAAATCCCAAAATCCATTCAGGCGCGTTTAACGATGAACATGAAGAACAAACATAGATCAGGCGTCTGAGTTTTTCTTTTGTGGGCTTCCGCTTTTGCGATGTGGCGGCGTCCTCTCCTGCCGTCTCGTAGCCAGCCTCTTGTAACGAAGGTAGGTGGGGTGGTGTAGGCCAGGTGTGTGCTCGGAACAGCCACTGCAGACAACACGATGCAAGTCAGTTAGACCATTTATTAACAACGGGTCCAACGGTACGTCAGGTCTCCAACACACAAAGAACGCAAATAACATTTACGCATATATTGATAGAACGCACCCAGCGACTTTACACCCCACTCCCTTTGGCCACTGTAGAGAGGCCGCGTGCTCTCCACTAGGTATATAGTCGGAAGTGACGCAAACGAAAACCAATTGAATATCGCCCCAAGTGGCGATATTCAATGTCTTGGACCATTACACTCTACTGTGGGAAGAGCACACAGGTGCCAATAAATACATAATTAAATTCTAGTTTACAAATCTAAAGAAGGATATTAGACATACCAAACACATATCTACATCAGCAACAATTAATGCTGAAGTAAATGTCATGCCTGATTACGCTATAAACTGCAAACATTTCTTTGGCCACAATTGTGATTATTTGATTACCAGAAACATAAACAAGAATATTAGACATACCAAACACATATCGACATCTGCAACAATGCTATAGTATTGTCTATAATCACGTAAATGTCATGCCTGATTACACTATAAACTGCAAACACTTATTTGGCCACAATTGTGATTATTTCATGACCAGAAACGTTAACCTTCACAAAGACATACCTTTGCACGTAACATAAAGTTACGTGAATTTGCACGTTATGACTGTTTGATCCAAATAAAAGCACCTGTAGACGTTTATACACTGGGCGATACAGCTAAAACAGGCGGCGCGCATGCCCACGGACAGGAATCAATTTTGGGCAGGGAGTCACTTTTGGGCACAACAGCGACGCCACCGTCATCGGCCATGGGTGGTGACACATTTGATACATTTAGCAGCATCTGCCTGAAGGGCCTGTCTCTTTTTGGCTTGCAATTTCTCTGTGCCTCCCTTTCGTTTTGACTTATCCATTCAGACTACATGATTTCAGATGTTTATAGCCTGATTCGGCAGTCGTACGGCATTGGATCGTTTGGGGAATGATTTTCTTGTGTAGTGTGACATAGTAGAAGATGCATCTGGGGCGCCTCACGACAGCTCACGACTTCCCGAGAAAAAGACGAGCATGTTCGGTATTTTCTTGGTCTTCCACGATGTGCCCCATCATGCCCGTGATGTTGACCAATAGGACAGACAGCACAGAGCACTATAAACAAACATGGCGAAGCAAGGAATGAAGTTGTTTGTTTGTTTGATTGTTGTTTATTCAGTGTATTTGTCAGGGACAGTACATATTAATAGACAGTACTGGAAATATGCCAGAATTAGCCAGGAGGCTAGTTTTCATCTGTAGTCCCTGGCCAGGTTGCCATTGGCAGCTAAAATTACAATTAAATTAAAAACTAATTTAAAACAATAGTCATGCAGTAAGTCATCATTTACAGTAAAAGTAGAACACATATGGGCATCAGCAGAACACAGACATGTGCAAATAGAAACAGGGTAGATTATCGTTCAACAAGCAGAGACAAACAATTTCAGGACAACTGAAATTACAGAACAGCTTCAAAAAACAGACATATGCAAAGACAGATATGAGCAGAGACCGACATATCAGAGACAAATATGAACAACAGGACAACAGCAACACTCAGGTAAGTCAAGCAGCATAACAAATTGTGAGTTGACCGATATTTGGCAAATGATGAAGGCATCCAAACTAGTGCTGACAGACTTGGTGGCTTGTGAGCCATCTTCGTAACTCCCTACAAAAGGACCTGTAAGTGGTGAGTTCCCTGATATGGGCTGGTACAGCATTCCATTCAAGTGCTGCTTTAATTGAAAAGGCAGATTGACTGAATGCTTGCCTGTGACCAGCTTGTTAAACAATAGGTTAGGTGTGATATGATCATAGCATTCATGTACAGTACATCCTAGCAGCCACATGCAATCCCTGATGAATCTGAAATTTGCCAAGTTCTACTTGACCCTGTTGCAAACCTTCTCCTTTAAAGGGGAGATTTGAGTCTATCACAATCCCAAGATATTTGAGTTCTTTGACAACTTCTAAACTTTGTCCAAGTACAAGTATGTTTGGCTCAACGGTATTGCTAGCTTTCTTAGTGAAATACATGCTCGTGGTTTTTGACACATTTAGTTGTAGATAGCAATGGCTTAACCATTCGGTAACATGGGCCTTTGCGTTGGTTAAGATGGAGGCATCTTGGCTTTTTGTATTGCTGTGTACATATATTACAGTGTCGTCAGCGTACATTTGAGTCTCTATCTTGGGGCATAGGGATGGCAGATGTATTAGCTTATATTAACATATGAGCTAAATAGAAGTGGGCCCAATATGGATCCTTGTGGGACAACAGTGGAGAAGCTGAGAGCAGTGGACTGATGGTTATCGACTCTGACAATTTGAGATCGGTCAGAAAGGTAGGACACTATCCACCTAAGGGCGTCTGGAGAGAAATTGAAGGTAGATAACTTAAGCCGGGCATATACTGTATGATTTTTGAAGTCGTGTGTGGGTCGTGGGTTTCATTCCAACTCATACTGTACGAGTAAATTGTCTGTGATTTAAAATTCACGATGTATGTGCTCACAATGTCCGATCGTCAAGCCCTGACCTGAGTGCTCACACTGCACATACATAAAACGCAGGGAAAAGGTGCTATTGTTCAGATGGAAAGTCAATTGCTCTGTGATTTTGGTTGAGTTTTGGTGCATTTTTTGAGCTCATAATTTTCCACCAAATTTACACACATCAAAAGGTTGTTTAACCTGTCTGTTGTACAGTCTTTTCCTTGTGAATGAAATCTGCGTTTCATTCACATTGGATTTTCTTCTGGCTTTTTACTGCAGGGATACACTTCTAAACAACAATTTTAATGCTATATCGATTCGAGACATTTTGAAACATAAGGCATAGCTGGCTAGTTTAGGGCAGCATACTTAGTAATTCGTCTATTGTGTAGAAATTATGACCAATAGAGAGGAGTGCTGATGCCTGATCACCTGGGAAGCCCTGTCACCTGGGCGGGTAGACACCGCTGGACACTCTGGAATCAGGCTGGTAATCACGTCTTCAGTTTCCTGTGCCAGACCAACGTAATTCTGATAGTGAATATCTTTCAAATGTCCAATATATTTCTATGTAAAACAACGTTCTTTGAAATGAGTTGTGAGAGTGAATGGGTGTCTCCCTCTCTGTTGTGTGGTGTGCGCAGGGGGTGGGGACCCGCTAGTCGCGATAGCAGTATCGATAAGCTCGAACTGTATAGATCTCTATCAACTTTAGGCGAGCATGTAGCGGAGCTTGAACATAGGGTCAGCTCCAATGAGGACAACTTATCCGACGTACAACAACGCTTGAAGTTACTCGAGGGTGAAAACTCTTACCTTCGGGATAAACTGGATGATGCTGAAAACCGAAGCAGGGCCTACAATCTACGCTTCATTCATGTTCCTGAAAAAGCTGAGGGTAATAACAACCACGAATTCATCGGCGGCCTGATCCAGGAGCTTCTGGGCAAGGAGAACTTCCCGGTACCTCCAGCTCTCGAGCGTGTTCACCGCTCTCCTATGCACCTGTCGCAGAACCAGAAGAATCCTGCTCCGAGGCCTATCCTGGTGAAGTTCCTCAGTCTCCAGGATAAGTTTAAAATCCTACGACTTGCCCGTGGAATAGAAGAACTCAAGTACAAAGACAAACGTGTCCATATCTTCCCGGATTTCAGTTCCAGTCTACTCACAAACGTCGGAGTTTGATATGAAAAGAATCTCCGTGACTGACATGGAATAGTCCCTGCACTATCCTGCACACTCAAATCATGCCGTATGGCAAATTTCGGTGCTGTGCTAGACTCTGGGAGAGGCCTGAAATGTTTCTCCAGAAATTACAATGCATACCTGAATGACGGACTGCTTCGGTCTGCTTTAACGGTACCAAGTCCGTCTACTTAAAAAAAAAAAAACAACAACACATACAAAAACAAAACATGTGATGCATGTTGTCCTTAGCCTGTAGCAGTCGCATTGAAATTTATGTAGCTTATTATGAAGTTTCAAACATTAATTTGGGAATGTTATATAATTCCTTCTCAGACCAGAATATTGAGACGTTTTTCTTTTTATCTATTCTTTTAGTCCTATAGCCTAAGGACTGGCCTAAAAAGAATCATGTAGCTGATAATATTAGCCTAGTTTTAATTTATGTCTAGGCCTGTCAACCCATGAATGAAATTCACAATTGAGTGTAATGTATATTAGCTAGGCTAGCCTTCATCAAACGTTTTCTTTTCTCATTTTGCTATAGCCTATAGCTGTTCTCCATAAGAGGTCTGTACACAGGAAACAGAACGATATGTATAAAGCATTTCCCATTTAATATTCTGCGCCTGAGCTTGCAATTCTTTTTTCTTTTTTTTTTCTGTTTTATTATTCTAGTTATGCCTTTGTGTGGATCAGTTTATGTGTCTTTGTGTTGTACATGAGGTATTGCTTGTGTAAACGTCTTGTGTCTGTGTCTGTTGTAAATGTTTGTAAATGTCTGCTGTTAATATGCTCTCCCTCTCCGCATCCCTGCCTTCTCTCCACCGACCCTCCTGTCCTTATTTCCTTCTGATGAATCAGTATAGGTAAAGCTTTATTCATTTATTATATTTAAAAAAAAAAATACGTAAAAGTAGGAGTTTGACACATAAAATTGATTTACTAAGGCTTGCTTTCCTTACAATAAGCCAGCGTTATTACACTTTCTGAACATGGCTGAATAGTGATATATCTGATTAGATGTTAAACTTGACTGGTATACTCTGTATAGAAGGGCAGACAGAGCTAACTCGTGGTGGGGCTGTAGCCACCTCCCAATCTCTTCTCAACTTATCTTCTGAACTCATTATGCCAAAGGAGAGCTGTGCATTTTGAATGCTTATTTTGTTAATATTTCGTTTCATGAAAACAAGCGATAACCATAGGTAACATCTTTAGACCGCAAATTCCCCTGTTGAATCAACAATTGTATCCTTGCTACTATTAATTCTTTAGACCACGCACAGTTGATTTACTGGGTGATTTCAATCATAATTGTCTGGATCGTTCGTCTTCCCATGAGAAAAATGTTTTTAATAGTCTAAACTTTATCAACTCATTATTGATCCGCCCCCCAAAGAATCGGCACCTTTAACGTGGTGGGGGGGGTTGGGTGCCCTCGTGACCCTGGGAGCTGCTGTTGTCCGGGGGCATTAGCCCCTGGTAGGGTCTCCCAAGGCAAAGTGGTCCCAGGGAGGGGCCCAGACTAAGAGCGATTCAAAGGACCCCATGAAAAGACTCCAAAGAACACAGTCACCTCACCCGGGACAAGGGCAACCGGGCCACCCTACTGGAGCCAGACCTGGAGGGGAGCCATCGGCGAGCGTCTGGTGGCCGGGCCTGGATCCACGGGCCCGGGCCGGGCCAAGCCCGAAAGACTACGTGGAGTCACCTCCCTGTGGGCTCACCACGCTGCAGGGAGAGTCATTGGGTCGGGTGCGTTGTATACCGGGCGGTAGGCAAAAGCGGGTCCTGGGAGTGCGGATCCCCGTCATCGCCGTCACCTCCCTGGCGGGGAAGGAGCCTGAGCTGGTGCGGGAGGTGGAGCGGTACCAACTAGATATGGTTGGGCTCACCTCCACGCACAGCACCGCGTCTGGAACCAAACTCCTGGAGAGGGGCTGGACCCTCTACTTCTCCGGAGTTGCCCAGGGTGTGAGGCGCCATGCGGGTGTGGGGATACTCGCAAGTCCCCGGCTGAGCGCCGCTGTGTTGGAGTTCTCTCCGGTGGATGAGAGGGTCGCCTCCATGCGACTGCAAGTCGCTGCGGGGAAGGCTCTGACTGTTTATGTGTGCCCCCTCAGGTTCCATGTCCCCAACCTCCCCCGGGATGCACGAGAAGTTCTTCCGGAGGTGGGAGTTAAAGACCCTACGGACAGGGGCTTCCACCAGACGTTCCCAGTTCACCCTCACTACACGTTTGGGTTTACCAGGTCTGTCTGGCAGCCTCCCGCGCCATCTGATCCAACTCACCACCAGGTGGTGATCAGTTGACAGCTCTGCTCCTCTCTTCACCCGAGTGTCCAAAACATGCGGCCGCAGATCTGCTGATACGATTACAAAGTCGATCAGCGACCTTTGGCCTAAGGTGGTCGGTACCAGGTACACTTGTGGACCACCCTATTGTTCGAACATGGGTGTTTGTTATGGCCAGTCCATGACTAGCATAGAAGTCCAATAACAAAACACCACTCTGGTTCAGATCGGACAGGCCGTTCATCCCAATCACTCCCCTCCAGGTTTCTCCATCATTGCCCACGTGTGCGTTGAAGTCCCCCAGTAGAACTATGGAGTCCCGGATGGAACCCTTTCCAGGATGCCACCCAAGGACTCCAAGAAGGCCGGATACTCTGAGCTGCTGTTTGGTGCGTAGGCACACATAACAGTCAGAGCCTTCCCCGCAGCGGACTTTGCAGTCGCATGGAGGCGACCTCTCATCCACCGGAGAGAACCTCAACACAGCGGCCGCTCAGCCGGGGACTTGCGAGTATCCCCACAACCCGCATGGCACCTCACACCCTGGGCAACTCCGGAGAAGTAGAGGGTCCAGCCCCTCTCCAGGAGTTTGGTTCCAGACGCGGTGCTGTGCGTGGAGGTGAGCCCAACCATATCTAGTTGGTACCGCTCCACCTCCCGCACCAGCTCAGGCTCCTTCCCCGCCAGGGAGGTGACGGCGATGACGGGGATCCGCACTCCCAGGACCCCGCTTTT
Source organism: Coryphaenoides rupestris (assembly GCA_002895965.2). Lineage (NCBI taxonomy): Eukaryota > Metazoa > Chordata > Actinopteri > Gadiformes > Macrouridae > Coryphaenoides > Coryphaenoides rupestris. Next base: position 10,159 of record PIJE02001930.1, on the reverse strand, counting down.
GCCTACCGCCCGGTATTACAACGCACCCGACCCCAATGACTCTCCCTGCAGGTGGTGAGCCCACAGGGAGGTGACTCCACGTAGTCTTTTCGGGCTTGGCCCGGCCGGGCCCCGTGGATCCAGGCCCGGCCACCAGACGCTCGCCGATGGGCTCCCCTCCCAGGTCTGGCTCCAGTAGGGTGGCCCGGTTGCCCTTGTCCGGGTGAGGTGACTGTGTTCTTTGGGAGTCTTTTCATGGGTCTTTGAATCGCTCTTAGTCTGGCCCCTCCCCTGGGACCACTTTGCCTTGGGAGACCCTACCAGGGGCTAATGCCCCGGACAACACAGCTCAGGGTCACGAGGGCACCAAACCCCCCCACCACGTTAAGGTGCGATTCTTTGGGGGGCGGATCAATAATGAGTTGAGTAAAGTTTAGGACTATTAAAAACATTCTTTCTCGATGGGAAGACGAACAGATCCAGAACAATTTATGATTGAAAATCACCCAGTAAATCAATGTGGGGCGTCCGGTCTAAAGAATAATAGTAGCAGGATACAATTTGGTTGATTCCAAACAGGGGAATTTTGGCGGTCTAAAGATGTTACCTATGGTTATTCGCTTGTTTTTACTGATGAACGAAATATTAACAAAATAAAGCATTCAAAATGCCACAGCTCTCCTTATGGCATAATGAGTTTCAGAAGATAAGTGAGAGAGATATAGGGATGGCTACACCCCACCACGAGTAGCTCTGTCTGCTTCTATACAGGAGTATAACCATCAAGTTAAACATCAGCATCAGATTATATCACTATTCAGCCATGTTTCAGAAAGTGTAATAACGCTGGGCTTATTGTAAGAAAGCCAAGCTCTTAGTAAATCAATTTTATGTGTCCAAACTCCTAATATTTAAATGAATAATGAATAAACCTTTACCTATACTGATTCATCAAAGAAGAATAGACAGGAGGGTCGGGGAGAGAAGGCAGGATGGGAGGGAGAGCATATTACACAGACATTTACAAACATTTACACACAGACACAGACACAGACGTTTACACAAGCATACCTCCATGTACACACAAAGACACATAAAACTGATCACACAAAGGCATAACCTAGAATAATAAAAAGAAAAAAAAAAGAAAAAGAATGCAGGCTCAGGCCGCAGAATATTATAAATGCTTTATACATATCGTTCATGTTTCCCTGTGTACAGACCTCATTATGAGACAGCATATAGGCTATAGCAAAATGAGAAAAAAGAAAGTTGATAAGTAGCCTAGGCTAAATACATTACACTCATTGGTGAATTTCATTCATGGGTGACAGGCCTAGACAAATTAAACTAGGCTAATATTTATCAGCTACATGATTCATTTTAGGCCAGCCCTAGGCTATAGGCTAAAAAAATTAGATAAAAAGAAAAACGTCTCAATATTCTGGTCTGAGAAGGAATTATATAACATTCCCAAATTATGTGAACCTTCATAATAAGCTACATAAATTTCAATTGCGCTGCTACAGGCTAAGGAACATCATCAACATGTTTTGTTTGTTATGTTGTTGTTGTTTTTTTTTTTTTAAAGTAGACGACTGGTACCTAAAGCAGGACAAAAGCAGTCCGTCATTCAGGTATGCGTTGTAATTTCTGGAGAACATTTCAGCCTCTCCAGGGGTCTAGCACAGCACCGATTTGCCATAGGCGATGATCTTGAGTGTGGCAGGATAGTGCAGGGAATATTCCATGTCAAGTTCACGGAGATTCTTTTTGACATCATCAAACTCCCGACGTTTGTTGAGTAGACTGGTACTGAAATCCGGAAGATATGGACACGTTTGTCTTTGTACTTGAGTTCTTCTATTCCACGGGCAAGTCGCAGGATTTTAAACTTATCCCTGGAGACTGAGAACTTCACCAGGATAGGCCTCGGAGCAGGATTCTTCTGGTTTGCGACAGGGTGCATAGGAGAGCGGTGAACACGCTGGAGAGCTGGAGGTACCGGAAGTTCTCCTGCCCCAGAAGCTCCTGGATCAGGCCGCCGATGAATTCGTGGATGTTATTACCCTCAGCTTTTTTCAGGAACATGAATGAAGCGTAGATTGTAGGCCCTGCTTCGGTTTTCAGCCATCCAGTTTTATCCCCGAAGGTAAGAGTTTTCGCCCTCGAGTAACTTCGAGTAACATTGGAGCTGACCCTATGTTCAAGCTCCGCTACATGCTCGCCTAAAGTTGATAGAGAGCCATGAATCGATGTAAGCTTGACTGTATATTGTCCATTTTGCATCGATGTGCGATAGCATTTCAGCTTTCAGCTGTTGTATAATGTCACGATAAACTTGTTGGTCACTGATTGCTCATGATAGAAAGCAGCTTTGAAGACGTTGTTTATGTAAAGCGTTTGTTCCGCAACAATAATTGCTTTCGTAGCGAGACAATAAAGTGGTTATGGATTAGTTGAAGGCAAATCTAGTCATGCTTGCAAGCCTGGCCACATCAAACGCTCACGCCGCCGCCATGACAGATGCGATCACCGCATCTCGGTTGGCTGTCTGACCAACAGACAGCCAACCGAGGGCTCAACAGTAAGAACTGACCAGAGGTTTCAACAAGTCAAGCACGTTCTCAGTGGGTGTTGGACTCCGCCAAGGTTGTCCCTTGTCACTGGTTCTGTTCATGATCTTCATGGACAGAATCTCAAGGCGCAGCCGAGGTGAGGAGAGTGTCCGGTTTGGGACCTCAGAATTGCATCTCTGCTCTTTGCAGATGATGTGGTTCTGTTGGCTACATCAGACCGTGACCTCCAGCATGCACTGGGGCGGTTTGCAGCCGAGTGTGAAGCGGTCGGGATGAGAGTCAGCACCTCCAAGTCTGAGGCCATGGTTCTCTGCCGGAAAAACGGTGGAGTGTTCCCTCCGGGTTGGGAGTGAGTTGCTGCCTCAAGCGAAGGAGTTCAAGTATCTCGGGGTCTTGTTCACGAGTGAGGGCAAAATGGAGCAGGAGATGGACAGACGGATTGGTGCAGCGTCTGCAGTGATGCGGGCGCTGTACCGGTCCGTTGTGGTGAAGAGGGAGCTGAGCCGGAAGGCGAAGCTTTCGATTTACAGGTCCATCTACGTTCCAACCCTCACCTATGGTCACGAGCTTTGGGTAGTGACCGAAAGAATGAGATCGCGGATACAAACGGCCGAAATGAGTTTCCTCCGCAGGGTGGCTCGGCTCAGCCTTAGAGATAGGGTGAGGAGCTCAGACATCCGGAGGGAGCTTGGAGTAGAGCCGCTGCTCCTCCGCATCGAAAGGAGTCAGCTGAGGTGGTTCGGGCATCTGATTAGGATGCCCCCCGGGCGCCTCCCTTTGAAGGTTTTCCGACCACGTCCAACTGGGAGGAGACCCCGGGGCAGACCCGGAACCCGCTGGAGAGATTATATATCTCGTCTGGCCTGGGAACGCCTCGGGATCCCCCAGGAGGAACTAGAGAGCGTGGCTGGGGAGAAGGAAGCCTGGGGGGTCCTGCTTAGCCGGCTGCCACCGCGACCCGGCCCCGGATAAGCGGACGCAAATGGATGGATGGATGGATTACTGATCCGACTAGGGTGGTTAATAAGTCCAAGTCTCTTCTGGACTGGATCTTGGTTACCCACCCAAATACAATCTCTCAATCTGGTGTATTACCTGATTGTTTTAGTGATCACTCGATTGTTTTTTGTGTTTGGAAAATAAGAGTACCCCATTTGCCACCTAAAGTTATTAGGATAAGCCAGTGCAAAAAACTGAATACAGAGGCTTTCATCCAAGATTTAATAAGCATTAACTGGTCAAGATTTCAAATGATACCTTATGTTGAAGACGCTTGGAACTTCTTTCACTCTGAGGTTCTTAGGGTCATAGACAAACATGCACCATGGACACCTGTTAAGTTCAAGGGTAGTCATTTACCTTGTATTGATGGTGATTTGATACATTTATTCAAACAACGAGATAAGGCCTGGGTCAGATACCGTATGACAAAGGACGCTGCTGATTGGTCTGAATATAAGAAATTAAGAAATGCCTGTATAACCAAAACAAGGAATTCAAAATCAAATAAACTATAAACATTCTTTATCAGATGACATCAGAAACCCTAAGCAATTCTGGAAGAAACTTAACTCTTTAATTAACAAAACCAACAAAAGTCTTCCAGACAAACTCAGAGTGAACAACAATATTATCTCTGACCCTTTCTCAATGGCCAATGCCCTGAACGAGCACTTTTCCTCAATTTGTTGTTCACAGTCTTGTCTATTCTAGCACAACAAATACTGTGAACAATAGCCTATTCTCATTCTCAACATTTCATCCCTCTGATGTTCAACAGGCTATCTCAGAAATAAAGTCTTCTGATGGTGCTGCCCCTGATGGTCTGGATATTAAGTTTATTAAACTCTCTTCTCACGTCCTAGCATTTCCACTATGTGACTTATTTAATTTATCACTTTCTACCTGCGTCACTCCATTACTGTGGAAATTTGCAAAAGTAATTCCATTAGACAAAGGTGGTGACTCACTCGATGCCAACAATTACAGGCCAATTTCCATAATCAGTAATGTAGCAAAGATATTTGAAAAGCTTATTTTTAAGCAACTGTCTAAATATATGAATGATCTCTCCCTCTTGACTCCAAATCAATCTGGATTTCGACCTAATCACTCTACAACAACAGCCCTTACAACATTTACCAATGATATATTTTCTGCACAAGATAACAACAGGTCTATTGGTGCAATTTTTATTGACCTCACTAAGGCGTTTGACATGGTCAACCATTATATTCTTCTCTGTCAATGCTGCTCTCTCCCAGCCCAGAATAATTGAAACAGGTGTCCCTCAGGGTTCTTCCTTGGGGCCCCTTTTATTTTCCATCTTTATAAATGATCTCCCACAAATATGCTCAGACTGTCAGATTCATCTATATGCAGATGATAGTTATTTATACATCTAAACACAACATACCTGAAATTCAGTCCTCACTTCAGTCTGATTTCAATCTTATTCAAACATGGTTCTCTTCTAATCTGCTTCTATTGAACAAAAATAAGTCTTATAAGACTAAGCAAAATAATTCTCTTGAGGTTAAATTCCTGGATGGTATACCTCTAGCGAATGTTGAGGAGTTTAAATATCTTGGCCTTTGGCTCGACTCCCAACTCACTTTCAGACATCATATTGATTCCATAATTAAAAAAATAAACTGCAGCTTAAGAATGTTATATCGCTCAATTAATTGTTTTACAAAACAGATTAGATTACAAATTATTACTCAACTTCTATTGCCTATAATTGATTATGCGGATGTTGTTTATCAGAACACAGCCGAAACCAATCTCAAACCTCTGAATGTGATTTATAATAGTCTCTGCAGATTTGTTCTGAGGTGTCCATTCAGAACTCATCACTGTCATATGTATCAGTCTTTGAATCTTCTTTCACTAAATGCTCGACGCCAGTTTCACTGGTTACAGTTTGTTCACAAATGCATTTTTTCAAACTACCCATCATATCTGAAACAACATTTGATTCCATATCGTTCATCCTATAGCCTAAGAGATACGGACCATCTTTTCTTTTTTGTTCCAAGTATAGCCAAAGAAATTGGGAGGAGAGCCTTTAAATGTAAAGCCCCTTCTACTTGGAATGGCTTACCTGGGTCTCTTAGAGCCATTTCCTCTTTTCACCAGTTTAAGAGGTCTCTTCTTAATCATTTGCATACAAGCTGCAACTGTTTTCCTCATGCTTGATTATTTTTTTATTTTTTTATTTTTTTATTTTTTTCTGTAGTTTTGTTTTGCGTGTTTATTTGTTTTTTTCCTTTTCTGTGTCTGTGTACATGAATGACCCTAACTGTAACTGTTTATTGACTAATAACTAATGGTTGGTATGGGGAGGATATGGGTGGTTTTGGTGTGAGGGAGAGCTTTTGTCTGTCTGTATGTTTGTAATGTATGTTTTCTTTTTGTGAGGTCCCCTCGAAAACGAGATACTTCATCTCAAGGGGTTTCCTCTGAATAAATTGAAATTTTCACATTTTTTGGAAATTTGTAACCGACATGCAGTCCAACATGGAAAAAATCGTCCGACATATTTGCAAATTGTGTCTCTGCCTAACACTATGGAAAACAGAATTACAAACAAACAGAATGTGATTTACAAATGCTCCACGATTTGCTTTACAAATAAAAAAACACAACTCTCAAACAAACACAGTGTGCTTTGCAAATACAAGACATGCCTGTCAAATAAATAGAATGTGTTTTGCAAATAAAAATGCTACTACTAAACAAATGAATAAACCCCATTTTGCATGTCTGCACAATCAGTTTTACAAGTGCAACACATTCTTTCTACAAGTACACTGCAACATCGTCATTTGTGGATCAGGCGAGTTTTGGTCATTCCACTTGTACAACTTGCAAATGTAAACATTTGTACAAGCTCCATTCAGCTCCTAAATGTTGCCTCAAATTTCTCCAGTCCAGATCAGTGTGCACTTCAAAACTGTATTTCAGACACCTTTACAGACACTTTATTGAGAAAAGAAACCACAATGTCATGGCTACTCTGTTGCTGGCACAATGTCAAATGGACCAACGACAGAGATCTCATCAAAATTGTTAAATTGCATTATCACTCAGCAAGACTAGCTATCTAATAATATAACAAATATAATGAACATTACTCAAATCAAACAATTAAACAATTACAACCGAATATAAATATGAATAAATAAATAGTGTATAACATGGAATACATTTACAACCTTTGTTTATTTTAATGTATTTTTTGAGTACAGTGGAAGTAAAGATCCACCATGGCAACACAGAAGGAAATTAAGGTAACTGAACAAAATGTATGGATACTAGGGCCAGGACTTTAATGCGTTAATTACGATTAATTAATTACAGAAAAAATAACGCGTGAAAACTAATTAACGCATTTTAATCGCACTTTATTTTTGCACTCCAAACACCACGGAACGTTTCTCAATGGACAAATTGTCGGCTCAGATAGCGTTTGACGTTTTTTTTTTTTTTTTGGTTGTTACCATTTTAGATGGTAGAGATGGCCCAGAAGATGGCACTTATGTTAAACTGTTTGGTCTGCTGTAGCTAAAATAAACACGGATTTTTTTTTTTTCTGCTTAACGTATGTATATGTCTATTCATTGATTCACGTCGTATACCAAAATCCATTGAATTGGAAAATTGTTGTTCTCGTGTCAAATAATTGATATGCGATTAATTAATTACAATGCCTCTAATTAATTAGATTAAAAAAATGTATCGAGTCCCACCACTAATGGATACGTACAGATTTCCTCACATTTACTGTACATAGATCGATATAAATCTACGCTATCTGATAGACTATCCTTCCAACTCATTCTGATGTAATCTTTTATTTTAGAATGAAGAGGAAAATCTGTCATCCGACCTGAGAGTGGAGCAAGGAACAAGTCAAATATTGGGCTTGCAATGTGCCAGGACTTGATGTAAAATTTGCCAACTTGTTGTATGACCAGGACATTAATGGCTGTAGTCTGGTCCTTTTGGAAAAATCAGATCTGTTAGAACTAGGTGTGACTCTTGGACCGGCAAAACTACTCATTAATGCCAGAAATGTACAGTTGGAAATTAGCAAAGGTTGTTGTCAGGCATGGTTAACCAGACTGTTAGCCATTGCAAGCCTTATCCATTTTACAGATACCATGATTCACACAGATATGTGGAGAATGCTATTCTAGATGTCATAGAATCAGGCCCCTCAGACTTAATTGAACCATGTCATGAGTACAAAGGTTTTCATAACACACCAGATGAATTCAAAATGACAAAGTTTACAGATGAAGTAATTCGCTTCGCTGCCGCCTGCATGAATAGTCGTACAAATGGCACTATACATTTTGGAATAGGAGACACGCCGGAGTTTACTCACGGCCAGGTGTTAGGCATTCATGTTGCAGACAAAGAGGCCTATGAAAATGCTCTGAAACATGCAATTATTGGTCATTTTGAAAGTAAACTTGTCCAGGCAGTGACATCGTGCATCAAGCCAACAAGGTTTGTAAGTGTTCTCCATAAGGACACCACGTCATCAGAAAAGTGTGTCATAGAAGTGGACATAGTGTCTGACTCAACTATTTGTGAACAGCACATGTACCATACTTTCAGCCTGGATACAAGGAAGGCAAAGAGAAAGGCCAAAGGCAAAGAAACAGACAACCTTGAAGAGAAACAGTCAAAGCAATTCTTTGTTCGTGATGGTGGCAGTAGCAGGAATCTCCTTGCTCCGACAACCCACGCAAAGCCAATGGAAGAGTACAAAAGGTTTGAAGACCAATTGACAGCTAGTACAACGCCGAAAACAAGCAGAAGTGTTTCTCACTTCTGAAACAGCCTCCATGGCTCAAAACTAAGTATAATGATTACAGGTCAGATCCTGATCCTGAGTCAGATAGAGATGGATTACAAAAGTACATTGGAGAAAAAGCCATAGTCAACATACATTCACCAAAAGATTGAATGTATGTTGGTTAACCCTGTAACCCTGTAAAACCTAGACATAGTAAAACATGTAAAAAAAAAATGCAACCTCCCAGATGGTGTTGTATGAGGCATTTGGAGATGATAATAAAGTGTAAAAATGTTATGTTTTTGTCAGGTTTTATGGGAATGTTGTAACGTTAAAACGTTACAACATTGTGGGTAGCAGAATTTCCTGTAGGCTATTTGTACTCATTGTGAACAACAAGGTACAAATGTTTGTACCTCAGTAAAAAAAACTCAGGGTTCATTTGCATGGTTGATTGCTTATTACTTTGTCACGATCGTTCGAGGGTTGAATCCAAATGCAGAACCGGACACGGAGTTAAGGAATAACAAGGGTTTATTGAAGTAGTGAGAGGGAAACCGGGATCGGCTGGAGCAGAGGCAGGGGGGAGCCGGGGAGCCTGATGGTAGGTGCGGCTGGTGAGGTGAGCGGGTGGTGAGCCGGCAGACAGACAGACAGGCAGGCAGGCAGGCAGGCGGGAGAGTGGAGTAGCGGGATGATGGCTGGACAGAAAGTATTGATCCTGGGACAGAGGAAGACAAAGCATCAATACGGAGGAACACGGAGATAACTAGAATCAATAATCCTAGAAGCCTGAAGCGAAGAGTACCACTGTAGTTGAATCAACGATCTGGCGATGAGTGAGATGAAAGCCGGTGTTTAAGTACTGGTGGAGATGAGTTGATGAATAGCAGGTGTGCAGGGTAGACCAGGTGAGCGTGATGAGCCGGGGGAGGAGCGATTAACCTGTGTTGCCGCCCGCAATCCCAAGGCCTGGAGCGCTCTGTTACCTTGGGTGGAATACGCCCATAATTCATTGATCAGCACCGCCACGGGGGTGTCCCCGTTTGAGGCTTCCGTGGGGTACCAACCGCCCCTGTTTCCGGCCCAGGAGGGGGAGATCGCCGTACCCTCGGTCCAGACCCACCTGCGCCGTTGCCGCCGGATCTGGGGGGAGACACGATCCGCGCTCCTCCGCACCGCCGACCGCAACCGGCGTCTGGCCGATCGACGCCGGACACCGGCTCCGGACTACCAACCAGGGCATAAGGTATGGCTCTCCTCTAGGGACATCCCACTCAAGGGAGTCTCCAAGAAACTTTCCCCCCGGTTCCTTGGTCCGTTTGAGATCACAAGGGTCATTAACCCTTCTGTGATGAGACTCAGTCTACCCAAGTCGATGAGGATTCACCCTACCTTCCATGTGTCACAACTCAAACCAGTGTCTGTCAGTCCTCTGTGCCCTCCAGCCGTTCCCCCTCCAACCCCCCGGATTATCGACGACCACCCAGCCTACACAGTCCGGGCACTGTTGGACGTGCGCCGTCGAGGCCGGGGATACCAGTACCTCGTTGACTGGGAGGGGTACGGTCCAGAGGAGCGGCTCTGGGTACCCCGTCGCTTCATTTTGGACCCCCGTTTCATCCGGGACTTCCACCGGGCCCATCCTGAGAAGCCGGGTGGGTCGCCTGGAGGCTCCCGTTGAGGGGGGGGTACTGTCATGGTTTCGGCCATGCCTTTATAGGTGCATGTACCTTTAACTGTCTGTGTGGGCGTGGTTCCTGGTTCCGGCTCCTCCCCCGGCTCATCA